>JADGIL010013717.1:0-11728 GCA_020352625.1 Cactoblastis cactorum
AAACAACATGATACATTACATTTTTCTATTGCCCTAGTATTCCGCAACGATCGAACTGACCTTAGGGGTAGCATGCAGCGGGTTCGCCATATCAGGCTACAACGTGAATCACCTGGACATAGCGCCGCGGTATGCTTCCATCCTTATGGGACTCTCTAATGGCATCGGTACTATCGCTGGCTTTCTGGTCCCCATCGTAATTGACTACATCACACAGGATAAGGTAATCTTCTTTTTTTACGACTTAGCAGGTTGCCTCTATAGAACATAGCAATAATACTTAGAACTGGCTCTAAAAGTAGCTTGCGGTGAATAATGGGTTCGGCACCATTACCGTTGTTCTCGTGTTCACCATTAGTGATTATATCACACAGGATAGCATAACCCTCAATCTTTAACTGCCAAACTCGAAGATCATAAATGATTGGTCGATCAACGTTGCCTTTTGGTGTAAGTACCATGTATTGACTTCGTCTCATCAAGCCGTGGATGAGTTAACATTTGTATTTTTTTTTATCAAAGAAAACTAATAAATTTACGTATGCATAGTTTATTTACATAACGAGTAATGAATTTATTGTTTTTAAATCCGAAAATATTAACAGAAAGACCGAACTAAGTAAGGAGAGACGAAATAATTTCCGATTCCAAACAGCGCAATACCCAGCTCCTTCACGCCGAAGCCTTTTATTAAACAATCGCCCCCTATATTGAGTAACTAAACAAAAAGGATGTTCGTCCGTGGCTAATTTAAAAAAGAAAATCTCTCGCCCGCCGCGTGCGCTGAATAACAAATGAACAGTTGTGGGTGCGCGGTGATGCGGTAACGCACGCGCCGTAAATAACGAGTGAATGGAAGTTATGCTTTTTTATTGCTTTGTGGCTTGAGATGGACGCACCTTCTTGTACATAAAAAACATCATATCATATTCTTGTTCCGTGTATTATTAACACGTAATGTATATAGAGCAAAAAATAAATATTTTATAGAATGGTTCTAATTACGAAATTAAAACTGCACTTTTTTTACCTTGCTGTTAAGTAATTTACTTAGCATTAAATTAATTTTGAATTTTTCCTAATTTCGGATAATCATTTCAATCAAGCGCGTCAACTACAAGTTAATCTATTAAATAATTAAGTAGTGATATTAACTAATGTCTAAAGGATACTTTAAAGGTATATTTGAAAGTGCTATAAAAAAGGAGTACAATTATATAGGCATAAAAATATATAAACATGCACCATTCTGTGAATTTGTATTTTGTACAAAGGGAGTTGAGCACTCTATCACCGGTAAGAGCTGTGAAGTGCACGACTGCTTCTTTATTGTAGATATGAATATTAGGAAATGAAATATAACTGTATACCTTTATCAATAGTATTTTAAATTTTCATTTGTTTTTATTTCAATTTAATTCGGCTTATTATTAATTAGTGAAAAATATGTTATATCATTAATTTTTCACATAATATTCATAAAAAACTGTATATATGTAGGTGTTAAATATACTGTGGTAGGTGTGTACCCGTGAAGGTCAGTTATTGTTTATTTCAATGTTTTCATTAATAAAAAAAAATCTTTGATCTCCAACTAATGAAATTTTATTAAAATCTACTCAATAACGAGTGACTATAGATTTTTAACAGCCCATGCGATGCAGTATGAGTATAGTTTTATTACCTTTTGGATATCTTATTATCAAGAAGGACATAAATAGGGACAAATCACAGATATTAAGTTAGCTCCTACGTTAGTTGCAGACTTGTGTTATTGAATTTTTACTCAAAGGATGAGTATGTAATGTATATATGTAATGTACTGATAAACACGTAAGATCCAGACCAATAAGAAAAATAATATATTTATTCGCTTTGACCTGGGTCGAGAGCGAGCCCAGGACCGCCTAAGTAGTGGATACATATGTTAACCGATATTCCATGTGAATTAAAAACTAACCTAAATATCACATATTTTATGTCATGTTTAATTATAGTTCTAAAAGTGTATCCAAGTTCAACTAAGAAGCTTCCGTCTTATGCGTCATCCTCATATGTCGTGCAGACAATAGTTTTAATTAGTTCATAACTTTGTTTGAGTCTGCTTCTGAACATTAATTGGTATTAGGTAGATTTATCCACATTTTAGAGTTACGGAAAACGAACGGAGATTTTGTGCTATTCCTATTGGTTAATAAGGGCAGCCAAAAAAGTATAAGTATATGTTATTTTTAACGCTATTTCCTCACTTCTGGGCAAAAGGTTTTCTTCCAAGTATGTCCTAAAATATTAATAAAAATTATATTTTTATTTCATACATTAATCATCTATGTCTATGCAAATATTATAAAGCGGAAGATTATTTTTTGGTTGAACGCAATAATCACAGGAACTACTACTAGTCTGATTTAAAAACAGAGCGTTAAAATCGTGGGGCTCGTGCATTTTATAAAATTTTTATTTTATACATTAATAATACATCTATGCAATTTTTATTTTATACTTTTATAATAACAGGAGAACCACGAAAAAGCGATAACGGAATGGCGTGCCGTGTTCCTGATGGGAGCTACAGTGCATTTCATTGGTATCACCATATACGGGATATTTGCCTCTGGGGAGCTCCAACCTTGGGCGGAGCCCGCGCCGGCATACGAGACACCTGTCAAATCTTTAGATCAAGAAACTACTTTCGTATGTACAATGCTTAAAATCCATACTAGATATGTTCTATTTCTTTCATTATAATGATAATACTGCGAAAATATGTTTAGAATTAGCAAAAAAAATAATTTTTATGGACACGCGAATTTTTTTGAAGTCTATGTGAAATCAAAAACCAAACGTGGGATATTTTTTCTTTACAAAGTGCACTGTGGAATAGTGAGAGTTCGCTTCGCTCGGTCTATTAAAATAGTCAAGTTATGCACCTATTATAAAATGTCTATGTAATCAAAGAAATAATGCCAATAGAAAGTGCCGCTTTCTTACTTATTTTTGTATTTCATTGCTGTGATTTGGCGTGTTTCATGTGTGTTTATTTCTGTTATGTTATATTTCAGATGAATATAATTTGAGCACAAATAATATTTATTCTTTATGAGCTTTGGATTTTATCTTAGAATTTCTCTGGTCTTTTATATATTTATGACTGTTTTGTAATAGACGGAGTCAACAGCAATGAAGGGTAGTGGGCCGCCCGCTTACGGGTCTATCGCCCCTCCACGGCCGCCAGGCCCCCAGCAACACGTTCCCAACAACCCCTTCGTATCAGGCGCCCTCTACCAGACGGAGGCGGTACAACCACCAGCTCAAGCCTACCAGGACCTAACCGACGATGGCACATATTAAACCACTCACGATTTTTCTTTCATTATAGCCAAAATTGATCTATTGTGAATATATTGTTTAAACCGATCCATATTGTTTGTGAAAATTCATTAATTTATACTCAACTAGTACTTAGGGGCTATGCGTTTGTATGAGGGCGTCGTATAACATGAATGTAGATAGAAAATATAACATTTATATAATTGTTCCCTGTAATTTATTTAATAGCTTGTATAGCAACGATTTAGTATTAAAAACAGTATTGAAATTGTAATTTTTTCTCAGTAGAAATAAATGAATATGTTTAAAAATAAAAACGCTTGAGTTTTAATTATACAACTGTCAGTGATATTTTGTTGTTGAGTTTCTGTACCAGTACAAAAACAGAGTTCGGAAACATTGTAAGTATATTTATGCAAATATCGCAAAAACTGGGTTTAAGTATACTATTTTATAATAAAATTCAATTCAAGAGTTGAGTATAGTTGTCCTTTTTAAAGTAAATTGAAAATTTTGAATGTTTATTTTTTAGTTAATCTACAAATATTTATCTCTAAGAAGAGAAAAAAGAACGTTAGAGATACAAAATTAAGTCACTACCCAAAGGATTTCAAAAACATGTTTCTTTATTTTTACCGAAAAATTACATTTTAAAATATATTTACCTAACTGTATAGAATCAACGCTTTTGTCCTCTTTGTATGTTATCTATTATGTTGATTATAATGTTTGTTGATATTATCTTATAGGCATATCATCATCTAAAGTGTAATGAATTCGGTTCCTGTAATAAAGTAATTATCACCACTATTCCTTAGTTAAAGCCATATTGTACTCATAAGTATAAAAATATTTTCATTTATTTTTAAGAGAGTAAAAAATATTTTTTATTAATTGCATATAAAACAATTCAAACTACTCATTATTTTTGATTGATATAATTGAGGAGTTTATGAAAAATGTGTAGATAATTTATCATCATTTATTTATATACTTTATTAAATTAAATTGTATAAATCAATTTTCTTACTACGGTTTATTGGTCTAACTAATCTCTTGTTGCTGGTTTTCATAATGTTGTTGTAAATGTTTATAAAATATTTAAGATAATTATAGTATGTACTTAATCACTCGATCGCAAACCTACTACGTCTGTTATTAGAAGTAGGAATTTAAAAAAAAATGTTAAATTACAAAATGGGAAGTAGTGCTATCATTTGTATTTATGTTTTGTTTTGTGATACTCATACTAGTCATATCAAAATGTTTTCTTATATAAGTTTAATGCAAGGTATTTTTTTTATTTGGATATGTATTTTATAAACATAGTTTATTTCAGGTACGTAAGCACTTTTCGTTATGATAGTACATAAAGTTAGTTTAATGAAGTTATTTTGTTGTTAACTTAAAATATGAAAGTATGCAATGTTTCCCTTACTTATAATACTTATAATTTATATGCAATTTAGCTAAAAGTAAAATTTATTAAATATTTATTTATATATCAACAAAAATATATTGCTAATATGAAACCCCTTAAATATAAATCAAGTATTGCGAACAACATAAGGTTGGTTTTTAATTACCTATCTGTACTGCTGTAGGTGAACTCGGAATGCCATTTAATGGTTTCTGCCATATGATATTTTGGTGCATTTTAATATGAATTTATAAAAAATATAAGTATAATTACGTAGATTAACATCTCTAATTTTTTGTTTTATGTACTTAAATGACAGTCGTTCCCAAAAGACTGGTGACATTTCCATCATTGTATGGCCACAGTCCACACTTATTTTTTTGTCAAAGTAAATGCCATTTTCTGGACCCTTGAAGGGATTAATATTTTAGAAATAATTATAAGTAAAGTTATCTAGTATATTTGTAATTTATTATAATAAAGTCATCATTCAAGAATAAAAAATATAGGAAATAAATAATATTACATTTATTGTTCTTTACCACATACTTTTGTGATATCTAATAAATATAAAAAAAAAACTTAGGCTAACTTCTGAAAATGACATATATGATATATCTAGTTAAATATCTAATTAAATATGTATGTATATAAGTAGCATGAATGTATAAAGCTTAAAGAAAATATACATTAACTAGGTACTCTATAACTAAATATTAAACATTTATTGCATGCAATTTTTTTTCTATTCTTTCACTTTCTCTACCGATTAATCACTATATTCCTGTTGCACATAATTGCACATTACTTTATTAGAAACAGAAAATTATTAAAATAATTATTTTTATACTCATTTCAATTTCCTTTTTATTAACTGTATAAAGTATAATCAGAAGCTAGTTGGATTTCAAGACTTGTTTTTTTATTTTTATATACTATTTAAAATATCTTTTCTGGGATTAAGAAAAGCACATACTAGAGTTTATCACAATGCACATGAGCACTTGAGCACGAATGATACTGCACTTATTTAATTTTCAATTGAAAGTAAGAATTTAATAATTAGTAAGAAAAACATAATGCCTTTTAACATAAACTGAAATTTTGTGCTCAATATTCGTAGTAATTTTATATTAATTTAAAATGTGACAGAACAATAAATTTGAACGTAAGACAATAACGGATTTTGGCTGACCCATTTTGACCAATGTTCACTTGTTAAAACGTTGCACAGAATTTAGTTTCATATTTTTTAAAATTATTTTTAACGATCTGTATCATGAAAAAACATACGCTTAGTCGTTTAGTGTCATCTCAAAAGGTGTACATATTTTAACCTAGCTGCTCAAAATGGGAGTGTTATATTTTCAAATTTCATGCATATGATATGGTTATTAAATGTTTGTCTAAATCTGAGTTTTCTGTAGGTATTATGGCTACTATAGGTACCTATTATGACTTATCTAATAAAGATATCTTAAAGATTCCTTAAAATATTCTGGTATTCTTGTAAGGCAAGGCAATATATAGTCTGCTATTGTGTTTAAAAATTTGAATGAGAATTTCTTTAATAAATAATTCGCTTAATCATGGCAACAATTACAATGACAAGTTCGTATAATAAATAAAACAAAAAATACTTTTATTTTCATTGCTATTTTTTTTAAGGTAAGGTAAGGAAAAAGTTTTTCGTTAAACTTGGAATCAATGGATTCCTTTATTAATATCTTCATAATTTACACATGATATCATGAGAATATTAAAAATTTTGGATCTTGCTTTTGTATGAAGATAAAACTTTGGTACAAAACGTAAATATTCAGTATCGACTTTTTTCTGTCATAACTGATGTATTGTTATCGATTTTCAGATATTTATAGAACAATATTCTGTCATGATCTTGATCTTTAAAATAAGCTTTTATCATATTTTAGTCAGAAATCTTACGATCAGCAATTAAATAAATATAAAAATAAAATTACTGAAAGAGTATGTTTGAAGAAGACTTTTCTTAATTATAGAAAAGTAGTTACTTTTTATGTAATTTTTTTGTATTCGTTTACATAAACTGTTATTTTTATATAAGGTAATAAATAATAGTCACAACTGAAGGTTGGCTGGTAAAGATTAGCAACAAATCAGCCCCGGGTCTGTATTATTATAGAATTAAGGCCTTTTCACACTTATGTATTTATTATATCTTTATATATTCATAATATTATGTATTGTATTTAAATTTCATTAAAATCTTATAAGAATAAAATAGTTGACATATGTAATTAATTATATCTTTATATATTCATAATATTATGTATTAAATTCTTATTCTCATTAACATTATGTAAGGATAAAATAGTTGACATATGAGATAGTAAATTTAAGAATGTAAGAGAATGTTGGACATGAGTGAGAATTATCACTTAAAATATTTATTTTTTTTATTTATCATCATCCTATTGTATTATTAAAGATAGAATAAGTTAAATAATTTAAGATTTCTGTACACTACGACCATATCCTGTTTACAGACGTACAATTATTACTTTATGCGAAACTAATTCAGCTTTAAATTGCTGTTTTTTTATTTATTTAATACATTAAAATAATAAAATTATTTGTTTATCTTTACCAATTCTTTTGATAAAATGATGACATTATAGATCACACCATTGCCGCTAGACTTAAAATATAAATTGTATAGTATTAAAGATATTGTTTCAAATAAATCTCTACGCCGTCAATTCTGTGTTGTAACATATTTTTATAAACACTACGTGAGTGTGCTGTGTAGTATTTTATGTCTATCTGTAAACTTCTATCCATATACTTGATTTAGGAGCAATAATTTAGAAACTTAAAAGAAAACTGTCGATAATTTGTCCCTTAATGAAAACCTCATATCAACTCGAATATTTTGGCTAAATTTTTAAGTCATACATCAAAATACATATACATCAAAAATCATGGTTTGATAAATTAGAAATATTAGATCAAATAATTGCAATTTATCCAAGCATCAAGACTTACAGGAAAATTATAAAATAAGTTAAACTTACCTGTCTTAAGTTTTTTGGAAACCAATATAAGTAAAGTAAATTTTATTTAATAGGCTAGAGTCTTTCACTACATTATAAGTGGCCGGGATTTTGTGCATATGTTTAATGAATAAATACATTAATAGCTTGTTAGAATTTACAAACATAAATATTAACTGTTTAAATTGTTAAAATATTCTGTGGAATTTTAATTAGTCCCAACTTTTGCAACACCAAGTTCTTACTACTTTTAAAACTTTAAAGATACCTAAAAGTATACACGATTACAGGTTATATTAGTATAGCATATAAATAACTGTCTTAAGTTTGGTTCACTCGCCTACAAACATCTTTATACTTTAAGGGGTAGACAAAGGACCTACACTCGAAAGCCCATGAGAAGAATGATTTTTTCCTTGAAATACTTTTACAATTTACGCAAGAAAAAATCAAAAGAAAATCAGCTGGCACATTCTACGTGGAACTACGAACCATAGTCAAACAGCATCCAATTAAACAAATTATTTTTTTTTTAAGAAATCTGAAAGCTCGGGCGATGTCAATATAGGTACAAAATATCCTTATTTTTCTAAAGTATACAGTGTTAGCAAATTTTTAAATAAAAAAATCTGGTGGTATTTAATTTTCTTTTTAAATTAATGGGCTGAGTAGACATCACAAGTCTAGCTTTTTGTTTAATTAAAAATTTAATTAAAACAGTTTTTAAAGAGATGAAATAATTTGTATCAAAAAAGAACTTCAAAATTTGTTTATTTATTTTTTTATGTAAGAGGGAGGCAAACGAGCAGGCGGGTCACGTGATCTTAAGTGATCACCGCTGCCCATTGACAACTGCAACACCCGCGAGGTTACAGAAGCGTTGCCGCCGCTTTTAAAAAGCCCCCGCCCTCCCCAAATGGTTCAAATTAAGTTTATTTATAATTAATTACAAGTAATATATACAAAAGAATTATTTAAGGGATTTAAAAATCTTGATCTTGGGCTGTAAAAATCTTGAGTGACTTAACCTGTAACCCTGTGAATAATACTTGTTATGAATACTTTCATGCAATAAAAATTAGTTATATTTAATGATAATTTTCACGATGTCCAAACTTATGGCGAAAGGGTATATTTCCCCATGCACTTGTTTGACGTGCACTTATTCATAACCAGATAGATTATTAAGTAAGGATCTAAGAGTAAGATAAGTTAGAAAAGTAAGTTGTAAATTTTGACGAAAAAACATTGTAATGACAATAACAAAAGTAGAATTAGATATTAATGACTTTATGACGTAGCAAACTATAATTGTTTGATATTTGTATTTCTGATATAAGTATAATTTTTGTATCTATTTTTCTTAGTTACTAGTAACGTTCTATATAAAATTTCTTAGCTTTTTTCAGAGATTATTAGACTTTTTTATAAGAAAGTATATAGTAAATGTACCTTCAGTTTTATGTAGCCGACATTATATATATATATATATATTTTTTAATAACAGGGAAATATATTTAATTTAAAATTGTATTATGTACACCATTTTAAGTAGTAATACTAGGTACCTACTTTTTAACTTTAGACTTATTTGCTGTATTTCTTTATAATTTATTTAATATTTGAGAATTTATATTTACGTATTGTAACTTTTAGATGGTAAGGGTATATATGTATATAACATTACAAAGTGTAAGAATTAAATTTATAAATTACATTTAATGACAAATTGGTAGATTATAAGTTAAATTAGCTTAGTTATGTAAGTTCTAAATATTGTACAATAACGTTATAATAAAAGTAGAAATAGATGAAGATGAAAAACAAAAATACAAAAAAAAAAAGAAATTTTGTTTGTTTTACAGAATTAGTAGGATAGGATTAGGATATCATTTATTTCAAGAGCTCAATGTATCGTCTTGTTTGTTATCAGATAATAGAAATATTGTCAGTAAACTTTTATTTTTTCTTAAAATTATATTGCATAATTTTAAAAGTTGGCAAAATATTTAATTATTCGAATTAATGAAATTGAAAATGATTTTAGTTATTTTCTTCAAAATCATTTTATTTTAATATATTTTTGTAATACTGTATTTTGCATAATAATGAATAATTTCATAATTACAGTTTTCGATATAAAATAAGAAGTTTAAGCGGATAAATAGGTAGAATATACATTAAGTTATAGGTAAGTAAGTTGTAAATATAGAAAAAAAATTGTGGTATGACAATAACAAATGTAGAAATAGATATACTTAGAATTTGTAATGCTTTCTGTTTCAGCAAAAAAAAAAATGGTATTTTTATTACTGAAACAGCAAAGCAATGAAATCAATAAAATATCTATTAGTCTAAATCGATAATCTACGTTATTAATCCTAGATCAGATTATCAGAGTAAGTATATGAATATTTCTTATCTTTATTTGCATTAGTCACTCAGATTTTTATTTTACAAAAATTATAGAGTTATTTAAAAATTGGCAGTAACATTACCATTTTTTCGGGTTTCAGTTGTTAAAAAATATTTATTTATTTATTATTGTATATTAATGTTTAATTAAATATTATAATTTAATCTATTCCAGTTTTATGGGATGAATTATTAATATTGTTCTTCCATGTTTCATTTCATTTGATTATGTTTAGAAAAATATAGGTAGCTAATATATGTTAAGTTATAGATAAGATGTAAATATGAAAAAAAGTAATCAAACATGTAATGACAATAACAAAAGTAGAAACACTTATTGAAATGAAACAAATTTATTTCAATGTGTAATATTCGCGTAAATTTAAGAAATAGAAATACTTAGATATAAAATTGAAATATTCAAGTTGAGTGTCTGGAAATAAAAACATCTTTTTTTACTGCAAAAAAGAATGGAATTAATTTTGTATCTATTCGCAACGTTACATCTGTCAGCTTATTTCTGGTTACAAAAGTTCCAGAAAATTATTTTTTCTATATTTATCACGAAATAAAAGCAATATTTATGTTATTGTTAAAACTTTAATATTAACTGCAAAATTTTGTGAGAATATTTTATTTTTAAATCGCTCTTACAAAACTGATTTGCTTACGTAACTATTATATTTTATGCGGTAAGATCTATTTCTTATGTTTAGTTTTCAGACAGTAAAAATACGTTGCATAGATTTGCAACATATTTATGAATAAATAGATTATTGGTTAATTTATTAAAAAGTAGGTTATATATAACAAAAGTAGAAAAAGATATTAAATTGAAATACTTTCAGTTTCAGATAAATTAAACTGTATCGTTTAATGCTGAAATAGGAAAGTATTGATTCAATAAAATATTTAGGTATTAGATCTAAGATTATTAATAGTACTTAGGTATATGTATGTATGTATGTGCACTTTTAACTAACCAGAACGTAAAATGGTTTCATTAATGGAAAATATTTTCAGTTTATATTATCATTGTTTCCGTCATAAGTTTATTTTTGTTTAATCATACACAATACAATAATTATAATAGTATATAAAATAACCTATGTGAAAACCTATGTTTATAACAATTATGTAGTAACTACAAAATATATTTGTACTTAGTTACTGGAGTGGATATGTTTTTGTTTAAATTAACTTTATATATGTAAGTATTATTAATTATTGTGATTGCTTGTCACTTCGAAATAGATAAATTTATTCATGTATAGTTTTCAGACAAGGAATGGCATATTGTAAGTCTAAAATATACATATAATCTATACACCTTAAATATTTTATCCCATTATTTAGAAATAATATATGTACACTATTACACACACAGTACAGTTATTTTATATATGTTTTTTTATATATGTTTTTAATTTTATTTTATTTTTTACTGTAACTACACAGATATTGCAATTTTGTTTCAATGAGTACTTTGATGTAATTATATATTTATTTTAACTAATATTTGTGTCAT
>JADGIL010013718.1:0-14213 GCA_020352625.1 Cactoblastis cactorum
TTAGTTGCCACTTTTAAATAAATAGCTATGCAAATAGTATTTTTGTTGGTTAGGTTAGTATGATGTTCAGTTAATTACAAGTTTTAATAAAAGACATCAGTTACAAGGGTGAACGATAAAGCTTGGTTTAAACTAGTATTTAAGCATAAAATTTGGGCTAGGAAGAGAAGAAAATCTTACGGATTCATAGTGGTATGTCCACTGCTAGTAGTGGTATGAAGCTACTACTTGTAGTGGTGTGGAGCCAGCTACAGGCTTCTTTTTAGCCTATAGCACGAATGGGCCGGCTCGTCCGGGGAAGTACCACAATCCGACAGAAGACCGACGCCTGAATGGCGGTTATTAGCCGTCATGCTCCGTCCGGTGAGTGGGAGAGCCGGGGGCCCAACGCTTCTGTAACTCCGCGGGTGTTGCAGTTGTCTATGGGCGGCGGTGATCACTTAACATCTCATGACCCGCCTGCTCGTTTGCCTCCCTCTGACATTAAAAAACGATAAAGGAAAAACGAGGCTTTAGGAATAAGTGATCATGATTACAATTCTTTACTCGTAAATTTCCAATTGTGGGAAATTTAAGTTGAAGCAGTGGGCAAAATAAAATGTCTGAATAAAACGTGCCAAAGTCTGAAACCTAATCGGCTTTTAAACTCACCTCTAAAGCAATCCAATTGTAAAATATTTTATCTTCGTCTGTTTTCTTTTACTGTTTATGTTTTTTTATCGTAGATTCTGCGACAGTATTTTTTTTTTATAATTTACGGAATTTTGACGTTCTTCTAATCATTTTGTGAAATCATCTCTTAATTTAGGTTACGTCTTCAGAATAAAAACAAAGATCAAACAAAATTTAAAACATTTTTTCCGTATTTTACTTTCATCTTTATACTTATTTTCTTTTGTTACATTTTCGCTATTGGTGTCAATAATTGAGATGAAAATGCCTACGGAAAAAACTGACTTAAGTTTGAAGTTTGACCAAATTACATAGGTAATAGTTATGAAAATTACCTTGAAAATACCCTTACTCTGACATCTTTACATATACATACATAATATCTTAAACGGACATGTATGATTGAACGCGTTAATCTCAAGATCTACTTACTCAGAGGTGGCGTAAGGCGGTGACCATACCGCCCACGGTACCGCGGTGCAGTGGGCCTCGCGATTCAAACATACAGACAGAAAAAGATTCTAAAAACAATCGTTTTGGTTTCTACAGGTCCTATAAAGAGCCCTTATATATGTTTTCATGAACAGACATAGCTCAGTTACAATTTTATTATACGTATAGTTTATTTTAATCTGAAATCACCAGTTCATATTTCCCAAACTGATAATATCTTGAAAGAAATGCGTTTTTTTAAACCTAACCCTATTACTAAGGCTTCGCTGTCTGTCTATCTGTACCTGGCTGTATCTCATGAACCATGACAGCTAAATAGTTGAAATTTTCGCAGATGATGTATATCTGTTACCGCTAAGTATAACAAAAAAAAAATAATTAATAAGTATGCGGACTCCAATACAACAAATGTGATTTTTTTTTTGCTTGTTTTTGTTCAATATTGATAAAGATAACAGAAAGACGCTTGAAATATTTACAGAATAATATATTTAAATAGAAACTTTAAAATTAAATAATAACATTAAAATTAAAAAAATATTTAAGTATGTCGATATATCGTGTTTAGGCTCATTGAAAAGGGCTCGATGAGTGGATAGACAAAGACCAAGGTTCATAATTAACGCAAAAAGAGGGGTGTTATAAGTTAAACGTGTGTGTTTTGTTAATTACTTGTTATTTTTTAATTACGTAGGTTATAATTTATTGTAGTGTAAAGTACCTAATTGAATTAAATTTTTCATGCTATGTGATATAAAAAATAAATAATCAGCAAAGTTTTGTAAATACTTTAATTTTCTTAAATGCCTTGCCTTCAGAATCTCTTTTCCTGAAGAAACTTAAGTAAAATGTAGTTACGGATTATTTCTGTTGTTAACTTATTGTTTAAGTACATTGTCAAAAGGAAGAAAAACGCCGAACCACTTAAGATCAAAGATCAATTGATCTCTTAAAATGTCGTCAATTCTTTTCAATATCTCACGGAATTTCTTTGTCAAAACGTAAAAATTATGTAACAAACGTGACATTTATTTCAATCCTTTTGGTTCTTGTTTCGTGCTTCAATACAGTTCTGAAGTCTGCCTTCGATGTAGACCGTTCACTATAAATACAAGTGGTTTCCGAGCAAAAGTCACATTGCTACACAGACGACCGAGTAAGGGGCTCGTACCCCCCAAGACCTAGACCGATTCAGTAAGCTTTTGTGAAAGTACTGGGAGGTTAGAGTGATTTTGTGTTTTGTTTTTTAATTTATGAAAAAAGTTTCGAATATTTTTCAAAAAAAAATATTTCAAATTTATTGTTCTAAAAAATTTATACATATTTTTAAATTTAGAATAAAGTGTTAATCGAGTTTGAATGTGCTTTCAGTTCGACTGAAGAAATGAAGACCTTTAGGACTGTTATTTTATGCATCGGTAAGTTCTTATTAATTAAGATATCAGAAAAAGTTTCATTAATTATAATGACACAGTTTGGTAAGGGATCGATTCCTATTTGATACATTTTATATGTTGGGTACTTTTAGATTATTTTTTATATGATCGCTGTTTAATTTTTTTTTTGGTATGAGTAACTATATGCATCCTTAAACTATAACGAGCTTTTTATTATTGTATTCAGTTATTATCAAGATTGTTAAAGAGGTTTCAAATGAAAAAAAAAAAATATTTTTAATTAGTACCTAAAACTAATATCTAAGTCCCATAATTCGTGATCCCTTTAGATTTTATTTCTCTTATTGTTAATTTTATTTTATTTTTCGTTAATCTAATACTTGCTACTGCTGAATTTCTTTCGCCGTGTTCTTCTTAATAGTGTCGTTCGGAAACGCCGGTAGTTTGTAGCTTTGCAATTAATAAATAAATAGCAAAATGAAGTCCCAACATTTGGCCTACTTGAATAAAAACTTTTTGATTTTGATAAGATTCCTTAAAATTTCCAAATTTTATATTGGAGGTCTTAAAAGGAAGTCCAATGCAAAATTTGGGACCGCTAGCACTTGAACGAGTCAGTCAGATACATGTACATTCTGATATAAATATAAATTAAGAAGTGGGATATTCTTAATTAATTCTAAAAATATATGGAGTAAATCATTTAATTTATAAAAATGAAACGGTATCGTATCAAACCTCAAAAAATAGCTAACATGAATTTTATTATCTATATTATCAAATTCTGAGTATTTAATTATGCAATTTTCAATTTAAAGTTGTGACATAAGGTAATAGTGTTGCAAAGTCAATTGTTGAAAGTGTTTCCGGATCTATTTTAAGTCTTCTATTTTCTTTATGTCCAATTGGGTACCTATCGGGGCTTAGTTATTACATAAATGATTACGAATAAAATTGTCCAATTGAAAAAATGATATAAATAATACTGGCCACAATAAAACAATTGCTTTTAAAAAAAAACAATGTTAACGGCCACAATGGCTTTGCTCCATTTTGTTGCATTTTAATTTTGAGCCGCTAATTATATACTTAAATTAATAATCAATTTTTTTACTGTTCAGTCCAATTTTTAATTTAATAAACACAGTTATCTAATGTTTTAATTATTGTTTAATAATAAATTCACATATAAAGTGAAATGCAAAAATGTGTACCTACTTAATATGTACTTATAACTGTTAGGCAAAAAACTAACTTTGCGATGGGGCAGCCAATAGAAAAAAAAACATCTCTTAAAAAGTTAATAATAAAAAAAAGAACACACTGGCCAAAATACAAAAAATTTCGTTAAGAAAATTAAAATTGGTGATCAAAATTTAAATAAGTACTGCTTTTTAGTAAGGCCCGGATTCTACCTCCTGTTAGATAATGATGGAAAATTATATTTTACCGATACATACATACATAATATGATCACGCCTTTTCTCATATGGGTAGACAGAGACTACATTTGACTGATTGGTTTGGATGTAGATGTTTTATTTTTATTTATAAAATATAGTATCATTGAGTTCGAGTCCCATATACAAGTTTGGAATTTAATTTAGGGCTAAATTGTGTGGTTTCATGGTCCATTAAATATAATAAAAAAAAAATATTTTTTTTTTGTTAGTAAAATAAAAAGTAAATCCGTCCATTTTACCTGAACTAACGATGCGTGGTGGCATAAAACAGATAGGTCCAATTATTTAATGCTCTACTGTTGCGTAGAGTAAATCGTAATATTCGGAAGAACTGAAAACGGCGTGGTTTATTTCCGATAATTAAATTGTTGTATAACAATCTTACGAATCTGTTTGCATGTTTTAAATGCAACAGTTTTAGTTCATTTGTAATTGTAATTAGATAGGCATTGGCAATGTAATTGATGGTGTTACGTTGCTGTTAGGAATCAAAAGAGATCTATTGAATGTTCTTTCTGATACTTATTTTTGATCGTGCTGCATCTAAAACTTTTATCGGACCAAATTGCATGTGACATGACATAAATATATAGCATAATAGTAGCAACAGCTATGTAATGTATGTTTCTTCATAATGCTCTCCATTTTGGGCTGCAACTGTTGGTAAACATGAATGAGTTCCGGTAAAGGTCTGACCACGCGAAAAAAACTGCTAATTTAAAACTTGACACCGTTTTCTTTAACCTAGTGAAGACAAAAACAGTGTTGAAACTAATCAAGAGAAACATTTTCTTTTGATTTTTGACATGGTAACTATCATTGTTCACAGGCACGCTAGCGGTCGCCGCAGCAGCCCCCGCCGCACAACGTCACCCTGACAGCGCCCCGCAAGCTACAGAATATGAATACGACTATGAAAACGCCCCCCCGAGTGCGCAGGCGCAAGAGCCACAGGAATCCGCCAGCCACTACGACGCTTACATCCAGGATGTTAAAGCTGCAGCCAGCGGTGGAAACGATGGCAAGAAAGGTTTCAGTCGAGGCAGTGGTTTGAGAACAATAGCTGTAGGATCAGCAAATCAAGCGAAAACAGCGCTCGGTAACCAAGCTGCTGCTGGATGGCAGGCGGCGTATCAAGCGAAGAATACGTTGGCTCAATCCGCTGCCCAGGCTAGTGCTACAGCGCAAGCAGCGCTGGCAGGGAAGCAAGTGATCCTGTCAGGCTTGGAGCAGCAAGTGAGAGATGCGAAGGTGGCTCTTCAAGGTGAAGAGATGCAGCTGCAACAGGCGAAGAGAGCTGCGCAATCGGCGGCCCAGGCGGCCCAACAAGCCATGCACCAGGTAATTATTTTTTAATCAGATTTTTCCTATCTTATTGTTCTTAGTTGAAGTAGGCAGTATAGAAAATCTTGAGTGGAAAATGTCAGAGTATGGATAGAAATGAAGTCGGCGTATTTGGAATAACGACAAGATATTTAGACGAAAGAAGAAGAGGTTTGATATTTAATTATAGCTAGAAAAAATAATATCTAAATGTGAACTAAATATAGACCATTTACAAATTAAATACTCTTTCAACACGGCAGTTTCCCAAGTGTTATTGTTGCTATAGTTTCTACTCTTCTATTACTAAACAGTCAGAAACCCACAGCTAGACAAATAATTGATTAGTAGCGTAACAAAGTTTAAAAGATTTGTTACTAAATTTTTAATCTGTGAAAGCCCTAACGTATTTCTAAACGTCAATATTTCGGGTTCTAATTTACTTCAAGTTTTAAATTAGATTTTTGTGGGACAAATAAGAAAACCACAATCATGAAAATTTTCAGGTTTTGTGTGATGAGAGGTAGACAAAATTCAATTAAAAAAAAAAAATATAATTGTTTTTTTTTGCTCATATTTTTTTCTCTTTGATAGGTATCTTATTTATACTTACAGACATGGACCAGTTATAGTTTTATGACATGTACATGTAATGACAGTTACATTTATGCATATGTACGTAGCAAAAGGTAAATCGAGTCTAAATTTCTGAAGATATATATGTGACCAATGTAAAGCAAGATTAAGTTACTAGAATGTATATTGTATAAATACAAAATAATGCTCTTTTTTTGTTCTTATACCATCACTATCCATTAGTATCACTCCGAATAAAGTGGCTAACGCAATATCAGTTTTTACTTCTTTATTTAGACGATAGTTTTTAATAAACTTTTTCAGTACATTGCAAAAGTTACAAAAACGTTGCCCCAGTGGACTAGGCGATAAATAAGTTCAGTGTCGACGTTAACTTACCTTGAACCTTTTTGATATCAGTCACTTTAGCTGTACTTTTACTATGACGTTATGTTATGGAGGAAAACTTGACAATTGATATGTATGTAATCTTTTTTTAAGGAGAAGCTACTTATATTATAATTGGAGGCGTCATAAATTTATCCCATTTCTGATTAATATAAAGGCATTTTCAAAATAGCAATTATTCAAATATACTAGTTTCTTGTAAAAGAAATTTCATATTCTTAGTATTACCATACCGCATACAGACTATTGGTTTAAAAGATTTCATAACATTTGAAATTTAAGACCTACCCTCACAATTGACTGTTAGAATTTGCGCTTTCAAACCTGTATAATTTTATTAATGACCTCAATTACACCTAACGGGAAGCAACAATGAAATGTAAGGTAGAAGTTAAATCTATTTCATAACTATTTTCCAGGTACAAGTAATCCAAGCAGCTTTAAATGCCGCGCAAGCGACGTCAGAGAACGCCAATGAGGCGGCTTCCCAAGCTGCAGGAGAGCTGGGCGCTCAGACAGCTATGGTGGGCGCTGCGAGGCAGAGACTCAGCTCTTTGCAGGAGCAACTGCACGGTGTCAGGATCGACTTCGAAGCTACGCAAGCTGCAGCAAGGAAGGCTCAGGTATGTGGTTTATTATATCTGGAAGTTCTAGTCACATTTTACTTACTTTACGTACCTAATGATGCCAAAAGTTATCATCAGCGAGAGTATCCCGAGTTGTATCGACATCAGTGATGCGTCGGAGCCCAGGATCTGCTACCTAAACTATATAATATGGTGAGGTTATTCAATTTTAAACTATCGTATATCCTTCGCAACTTAAAGAGTATAGGTTTACACAAACGCTAGGTGGCGTTCACCAGGAGTTTTATTTTCGGTATTACTTTTTTAAGTTTTTATGTTTCTAGGTATAAAAATTTGCTTAGTCTATCATTGAAAGAAGATTTTTGGCTACCATCATTTGCTTAGCCTTATAATCTCGAGAGTTTCCGTCAGTTGCTCATCTACCTTCTTATTAAATATTTGGGTACCAAATATTAAATATTTGGGTACCAAATAATTATTTAATAAGAAGGTTTTCATACAAAAATCAAATTTTTAAAGTATAGAATAAAGTATAACATAAAAGTAAGGCAACTATAGAAGAAAAGTAAGGTAACTAGTTAATACCCATATAATAAGGGTTATAGGATATAAAAGAATTTATATCGGTCAAGGTTTAAGTAGATCTTATTTACGAATTGTGTGTATAATTTATAAGATATCTATTATGATAACAAATCTAGGTGAAACGAAATTTAAAATCAAGGTTTCTTTTCATAAACAGGAGACACGGAGGAATGCAATGGCGTACGTGTTTGAAGATATAAAGATTTCTATTTTATATTGAACTTGAGTTGGCATTTAGAGACAGGCTTTAAGTTTTAAAAAAATCTTTTAAATCTATTATTGTATTGTCTGTTGTTTAAAAATGTTGCCCTAATTTTATCAGTCTATTTAATATTTTTATTTATTGTACTTAAGTAATAGCTTACAAGTTTAAATTGTGTCAAACGAAATGCAGAGCTGATGGCAAATATCTCGAAATTCATTGGTTTTGCTTCGCAATAATTGCATGTCACGGTCCACCGATCCAAGAAAATGTCGCCATCTTATTTTTTTTTTCTTTTCATGCACACCTATAATGGTTTTGTCATAGTTTGCCAAGTGTCTTTTGATCAATTCAATAAACACTTGAAATTAATTTATCTCTTTTATTGTACCTCTAAGATCTGCTGATTTTTTTGCTTTTAAATTTTTGCGTCAGCTCCTTCCTTTTTATTTGCAACTTTCGGTTTCAGCAGTTCATTTGCAACATCTTTATGTTTTAAAATTATTGCTGCATTTATTTGCGAAATATTTTATCTAATCGTACTGATTTATACTTAGGCAAATTTTGGTTATATAATTTTGTTTTTCAATCATAATAATAGTTCTGTAATATTAACTTCTGTAATTTTAAAATTTTACACTATTACATCAACACTCGTTTTAATAACTCTTAGTTATTTAAAATTAATATTATCCTTCCATAACTTCAATTCTTTAATTTTTAAGATCATCTTTTTCAGCTTTAAATTTTTGTTGGGCATTAACAATGACTGATCATTAATATACTTTTCTTTTCAAGAATAATTTTGTATACATTTCACTAAACATGTTTTTTTTTAACTTAGGCGGCGGCACAACAAGCCCAGGCTAATGCCGCAGCGGCTGCGGCGAAGGCGGCAGCGGCAGGTCTTGGCGGTGGTCACCATGATGCCTCTCACGAAGGTACGGCATACGAAGAATACAAAGTGGCGCCCTCTGCTGAACAGAACAGCAAACAACAAGACTACTACACCATTCAGTCGGACTACCATCACTAGTAACAAATAGGTTTTAGATGATATTGTTCTTGAGTTGTAGATGTATTTTAGGTTTTGACAATTTGTAGCTTCTAAATTTCGGTTATTTGGCTTTATTTTCTTCTGTCTTTATTTCTCATCTTTTTGATTTGATTTTTTCATAAGACCTTTTTAAGACCTTCCTTATTTCCCCTTCTATTTTTACCTATTTCTCCTATATCATTGACTTCATCCTTTTTCTTTATTATTTCAGTCATCCCTTCATCTTTTAGCTATACTTTTATTTCTTCTTCATCTACTATCTGATCTTGTTCATTGAGAATTGGTTCACTGTTTTTTATACTCTCTTTTTTTCATAACATCATGAATCTCCGTCAAAATAATCTAAGAGACATCTGAACTCAGAACGTAGTTATAATTTAATATTAAAATAGGACAGGCACCGTCATCCATAGCATCATTCACTATTTATTGTATCACATCCTATTTTAATATTAATTAAACAACGTAGTTACTAATAACATGTAAATAAAAATGTATCTAATACATATAATTAGATAGTTCTGCCCTAAATGTTATGAGTCGTTGTGATATTTTTCAACGTTTTTTACTTTTTATAGACGAACCACAGGTTTATTTATTATTTTGCGAATTTAAAAGCCTTCAGCTTGCATGTTTGTATCGTTATATAAATTGGTTATTATTAAAATTGAAGGCTAACTAAGTACAAGTACTTCAGCATAATATCATTAATATAAAAATTAAGTGCGATGTCACAGTGCTGGAGAGAATTTTTGTATGAGTTTGTAATAAAAATGTTTTGTTAATTTATGTTATTTTAATTCACTAATCTACCGCATATGACTTTGTTCTTACATTCTGACATGACTTAACTTTAATTTCTTTACTTTTTTCATATTATTTTTCTCACTACATGACTCTTTGACTATTTAGACATCTCACTTAATTATTAACTTTATTTATACTATAACGTAACTAACCAAACATACTTATACTAAACTAACCCAAAAATCAAGATTAACTATATACACCCATTACTTATATTATAACCTGCATCTCATCTATCCATTATTCGGTACTCAAAGCCCTTACTTTCAATATTTTGTAAAGAACGTAAGTATCTAGAGTCAGTGTTTAAAAATAGTTTATGGCAATCGTTATATATAACATACGCGTATATTTTTATAGATCAATTATATATAATTATATTATCTTTTATCACTAAAAACAGAAAGTGATATCATCTATTTATGTTTCTGGAAACGAGTCTATATAGGTAATTTCTTAAAAGGTCGATAACACACTTGTCATACCGTTGGTTTTGCAATGATCCATGGTGTGGTGATAACTTATTATTAGGTGACCCGTTTGCTCTTTCGCCTGCTTATGCCATAAAAAATGAGTTCGGGTGATAAATGAACTGAATCATTTTATTGTAGGTAATAGAAATAATTTTAGCAACATATGTTGATATTGTCACCAAGCTAACTTAAAAATTAGCAGTTTTCATAACAGGTAGTTACGTATGTATACCGAGTATAAATATCTTCAATTTATATTGAAGAATTATTGTAAAAGTAAAAATAAAACCATCAATCATCATTATAACAAGTAGACTTGATCGCGGAATTTTCACAAACGCACTAATCCTGCTCGAAGGACCAACTCATCATCCTGGAGCTACCAATGTTATGTGCTTGTCGTATTCGTTTTCAATCCCTTAGCTTTCTCCCCTTAATGAATGTTTATGATTCTTTAGGCGTGTTGCCGATTCTCTACCTACTCACTTCTAACTCGTATCGGTTTGACAAGTCAAAACCGAAAGTTTTGACAGTTGAATTCGGACGGATCGAAGTGACCATCCTGTTTGCGTTACAGCACGGCTATTTCCATTATTTCAGAGCCACAAACTCCCGCAAAGCAACGACCTCCACAAAAGAAAGATGAAAAGCAATCCCTTCACCAACACGATCATGAGCACGATCATGACCCTGAACCCCAGCACGAGCACGAGGACTCCTCTGAATCAGATGATGATGAACATGATTACGAACACGACAATTCATCAGATAACAATGCACCCAAACCAATCGTACTTGAACTAGACTCATTCTTTAACCCTCGCAATTCGAAAGAATCCGAAGATATCCGGATACAACCAGTCTCGTCCGCTTCCGAAGTGAAATCGGAAGCAGTGCCCTCGCCTAAGCCAATTAAATTACTGGATGGTGATTCCTTTGAAAAGATCTTCCCTGAAACCTATGTAGAATTAGACAGTCTTTATAAAAACAAGGATCAGAGTTTATGGCAACCTGGATCGTTTAACTGGTGATTATTTTCAATCTGTTTAAACAAGGTATGTAGGTGTTAAAAAAAGATTAAGCTATCTTCTAGTGTCTTAAAGCAATTTAAACATGGGCGCTGAACAATTGCATGTACTGTACACAAACACTGTACTGTCCAATACAAACTGTACTGGATAAGTTAAAAGATCATATACATAAATTATAATAAGTTGTAACTTATTATAACGGTCAATAGAACGTAATTTCACGTCGATATTAATAAACATTTACATACATCTTAATCAAGCTACAGACTACCAGCATTTCGAAACGACCACTGCTGAGAAGAAATCCTGAAACTCAAGCAGTTTTGATCCCTATCAAACAATCATAATATACCTTTACTCGTAAGTAAATGACAAACATTGGATAAGTGTGAAGTATACTAAATCTTCCTTCATCCTTGCTGTTGGCGTCCATGAGTCGAGACCTACGTCATAAGTCTGAACTGTTAAAGATTTCTGATGATTTAGGTGTGAAAATTTTAAACAATATTTATTAAAGTCAGATGATTAGGCTTCTAATTTGTTTTAATCATAATAATATGAAGCTGCCACTCAGTTTATTATACACTAATCAGGCTCCCAAAAATTATAGGCTAATTTTTAAAATGTGATAATAAAACAAAATAAATAAATATTTTTTTTTTAAATATACGTATAATACTTCCTATTTTATGATTCAAAGACGAAATTAATTCATTGTATATGAATCTTAGACTCGTAGCTTAAAATAAACTTCCATGATATAAATGAGTTGTTTAGATTTCTATAAAAAACCCGCCATAAAACTGAATACAGATACACAAGAATTTCATTACTTTTTCAGAAGTGGCAAAAGAAGAAGAAGCAGCAGAAGAGGAGGAAGACTGCGAAGACGAGAAATAAATTTTTAAAGCATCATTTTAAAATATTTAAATGCCATTTTATTGTTTTAGTTTTAACTTTTATACCTATCTTAAGTTTAATATTATTTTATAAAAAATATACATACTATAAAATATTACTAGCGTTTTCTATTTAAACAGTCTGAATGTTTATAAATACAGGTTGTGATTGCAGTGAAGTTAATATTTAAGTACTAATATAAAATATTGAAGAGTTTATCAAAGATGTTTAAAACTAGTTAATATTTTATTTTAATGTAGAGGCATGATTTCGGCATGATATTATTAATTTTGTGATACAATATTTATTGGTCCTAAATCCTAATGCAATACTTGTGCGGCTTGTGCTAATCTTAAATTAAAACGAAACATATGAAATATGTTTTGACATTTACATTTGTCAGGTGTCAGGGTCCTTCTTTCAAAACGTGTTTTTATCACGTTTATAATTTCGTCGGCCAAAATAAATATTATTTATTAGAAATATGTCTGTTGTAAAGAAAAAGAACCATGTTTCTAAAAAGAACAAGAAAGCTTGGCGAAAACATTGTGATATCTCTGATGTGGAAGCTTTCCTTGAAGACCAGCGTTTAGAAGAGAGATTGGGGTGAGGTTATGTTGACATTATACATTATACATATCATATTTCAATTATTTTGTAATAAATATAAAATTCTATGAATCTATTTTTTTAAAGGAAATTTGATACGAAACCAGATAGTGAATTGTTCGTAATTGACACCCAAGGAGAAGACAAATCTGAAGAAACTAATGATGAAAAGCCTGTAGTTCTCACAGCTAAGCAACGAAAGAGACAAAAACTCTCTGAAACGCCAAAATGTTTTGAAGTTTTGCTGCCCTCATCTAAGGTAACGTACCGTAGTCTTTTCATCTCACTTTTTGTGATAATTTTTCAGTTGTGAACTGCAATATTTAAAGTTAATAAATGTAATAAGACATAATCATAATTTCTTTTTAGGTTGAAGATCCAAACAAAAAACGTAACCACAAAAATCCTGTACGATTCAAACCAACAGCACTCAGTAAGATCACAGAGCAGCGTAGGTTAAAACGAGGTATTTATGAGAAAAAAGCCGTAGATGCTAGGAAAAACCGTAAGATTGCATTGGAAAAGAAAAGAAAAATGAAACAGACTAAGGAGAATTTCAATTTGGATTTGTGGGGTGAAGATTGTAAGTAACTAAATGGATTTACGTTGCTCGAGTTTCTTAGTCAAAGATTGCTTATTATGTTCTAATTGAATTTGAATTTTTTCTATATAGATATTGAGAAACCTGTGTTAATTTATAGATGATTCTAAAATACAAGTTTTTAGTTAAACATGCAATAATGTTGCAAAAAACGATTTCTATGGTGTAGTGGTTAATGTGCCTGCCTGTTACTAATAAGATAACTACTAAAAGGATAAGTTTCAATCCTCATTGTTCTTAGATATACATAACTATTCTGTTTTAAAAAATTAAAATGATTATTTTTAAAAATTATAATATCCTTGAATTAGTCAACTGTAACACAAGTCTCGAATTTCAGAGCCAAATTATTTATATATTAAATATTCATAAATGTTTAGTATAAAGTTTTCATTTAAAATTTTACTCAACTACTGAATATTATTATTAAAATAAGCTTATATTTTTATGTTCATATATGCATTCCTTTAACATAAAGCTATATACTTTACATTATTAAATAAATAGTGCCAGAAGCCAAAGGGATACCATCTACTCTCTGCGATGAGTTCATACCTCCCGAGGCCCAGCTACACAATGTGTTGCCCGAAAAGAGGTTGAGGCCTAAACCTCCGCCTCCGAAGACTGTAGTGACTAGGGCTGCAGTGGAGAAACCTCATCCGGGCATCAGTTACAACCCATCTTATCAAGTAAGATATTTATTTCACGGTTCCGTACTCAAAAGGTAGAACAGGTCCTTCTAATACAAAACAAATACGGCCACAAATAAATATTGCTTACACACGAAAATGAAGTGTGTAACTAAGTTAAGAGTCCTTTTTTTGGTAATTTACTAAATAGGGGAGAATGTTAATAACAGCTATGTAAATTGTGTATATTTAATTGTTCTTTTTCCCTCTATTATTTATTACAAAAGTAACTTAATATTATGTACTATCTTATGCCCGCGGCTTCGCTCGCGTCCAATTCAGGGGGAATAGAGAGAGACAAAAAGTACGTCACTCCGCAGCTGTTCATCTATTTCAATATAAAAATCTCACGAATCCATTGCTCCATTTTGACGTGTAAG
>JADGIL010013749.1:0-12510 GCA_020352625.1 Cactoblastis cactorum
GTCGCGCCATACAAACAACCACCGATATAAATACCTACAGGTGAATTTACTCGCCACCCCAAATTGATGTTAAATCGCTTTTTGTTTGCGCATTCAATCCCGAAGTAATTTCTCAGTTAGAAACACAATTTTATATACTCAGTGTCTTTTTTATACTCAAGGGAAAATTAATTTAAATTGCTGCGTTTAAAAGTTTCACAAAGGCAGGTGTGTGCCCAGCTAATAGTTTCATTACGTAGAAATCTATTAATCGTAAGCCACGATCTTCGTTTTATAAATTGAACAAGAAATATTCTAGAAAAAATGCCTGTTTTCTTTGCTTATTTATGAAAATAAAAGACAAGATTATTTTTAATCATATACACAAATTACCAAAGCTATAAATATAAAAATTCCACGCGAGCAAAACTATGGGTAAAAGCTACTAAACAATAAGAAGGAATATTAAAAAGAAAGTAAAGGCAAGTAAACTTAGAGTAAGAATTCGAAATAAATACTGTCAAGTAGAAACAATAGGTACATTGGAAAGGGTAAGAAGGCGCGGCGCGGGCAGACGTCGAGGAAGCCATCCATAATATTGTAATAACGGCTTCTAGCAGCAGTTATTCCGTGCTTAAACGTTTTACTGCGGTCATTATCTACCGCTGAAAGGATATGCAGGCGATAAATTGTACAGCGTAACCTACACCTACCTAGTAGACACTTATCTTTAATCTAACCATAGCAGACATCTTTATAGCGGAAACAATTTGGTATTAATTATTTAGTAATAATTAGTAACAAGTCTTCTTTTAAATACCTATTAATTTGAAGTAAAATGTAGTGACTGCATAACTTTTGAAACTCTTTTTCATCGAGTGTATTTATTGTTTAGATACTCTAGTGCTAGAGAGACAACGAACAGCATTTGAATTTTACATATTCTATAGATGAAATGTCAGATGAATTTTCCCAAGCCTTCTAAATCAATACATTGAGACTTTGTGACATGTGACGTGGCTTTACGATAACACAATTGATAAGTAGTTGTATTGCACAATAGTGAACATAAAGTGAGATTTCCTAGCGATATTTTCCTTTACCAAAAAACTGGTAGTAATCTATTAAAACTGACATGCAAAGTGGGATAGAAGCAGTAATTAATTAGGTCCTTATTAGGATAACAGACTTACCGCTACAGTCACCTTAACTTAACCATTTCACCTGCTAAAACTACCTATATTTAGAGACAATGTCCGGATATCATTGCCATAATAGATATCTCAATGTGCACATAAAGGGAGCGCGCCTTTCCTTTGGCAATAAAGCGACCATTTAATCGAAGCTTATCTGCCCGGAAGCATTCATTAGATGATTGCGCCATTACTAGTGGACTCTTTTCGAGTGACTCCACCCAACTCGAGTATTTATTGATAAAGTATGAAAATCTTTGTAAAGATTGCAAGCCTTCGAATGGACGTTAAAGTCGCGAGTTTGTGCAGCTATTTTGACGTAATGTTTTTCTATGTATACTGGTTGTTTCTACAAATATGGTAGTTACAAAATAAAATAAACGAATAAAATAAACGACGACGAAAAAACATTTTATTTTAAGTATATGACTTTAAATAAATTGTATGTTTGTATTACTAGATATTATAAACTTATTTCATCAGCACATAACAAAGGTACAATTTTAACAATAACAAGAGAAAAAACTGTTTGCTTTCACAATAAAATTAGACTGCATGTTTACGTTGAACACCTATCGAGTTACGTTCAGTAACATCTTATAAAAATCAAGAGACGTGTGAAGGCTTAGTTAGCTAATAATATCGGTCCTAAGTAAACGGTGTGAACTCCGTAAATACAGAGTGGAACAAATACTCTGCCAGAGCCGGCGTTTCCGAGTCTTGTGACACTGTACAAACAAAACCCTAAGATGTTCCTTCGACAACTATTTGGTGATTGTAAACTGTTATACAGTATGTACATATGTATTTAACGTGAACACATATTTTTATTTAAAGTATCAATTTTTTATAAAACGGAAGTATAGCTTAAATATGAGTGGCACACGCTTTGCCAACACTGGATGAATCTTTCAACCCCTTTTTGTAATTGAAAAACTGCATAATGTACAATACTTCCAATTTGTTACATCAGTTGTCTTGTTATTATATGCATTTTTATTAAATTAGGAAATAAACTATATGCATGACCGCCATCCCTTACCTATACATAGAAAATCACATGCTTTAATCTGAGGGTATCGCGCCCAATCCGGCGCTATAGGGCCCTCAGACTCACAGAAACATTAGCTGGAGACCAATACTATAAGGTCTCGCAGCTGTACTACTGTACCCATAAAATGCAATCCTCTCTAGCTCCCGCTGAACCTTTTTGTCATCGTTGCAATCAGATCATGAGGTTACGATTCCATTTCACTTAAATCATAAGTGATTGCTTTTAAGTAGCAAACATTCTTCTTCCTTTTCTTTGTCGTAAGTAATAAGTTGTAATTGTACGAACATACTCCTTTATAGCAATGCAGTGTAGCCAATAAACCAAAGTTAAATATCATAGACCGATAGGTGTTATACATTGTTCAATGTGACAAAACAGCTAAATAAATGCTGCCCAATGAGATTATTTTTAGCGTGTTAATTATTAACGTGCAAGAAATAATCGCATTGGCCTCGATTTAGAAGTAAATTAGTATTTAAAATAAAATTGTTTCTCAAAACCTTATGCATAATGGCACAAAAACATGATTAAACGACATGGCAGCATAAGGTAAGCAGTTTAAAAGTGGTGCATAGTAGAGCGGGCGCGAGTCGCGGCTGCTGGCAGGTGGCTTAAATTACCGCATTTGTTACACGTTTACACGAAACTGTATCAATATTTCATGCGGATTTACACGGATATCGCGAGGGCCTGCATTTTGCCATCCTAAAATATCCAACTCGATTCATACTGCACCACCACTACCAATAACGCGTGGAAAATGTTTAAGCTTTCACTTTAAATCAAGAAAAATGGTTGTACTAGATTGTAGCTCTGTTAATTAATCATGTAAATTCTGTTTTTAATAAAATATTCGCTTAATACTCACAAAACATTTAAATCATTAGCATATACTTAACATAAATAGATGCAGTATAATAAGGAAAGAAATTATTAGATTGATTCAAAAACATTAAGCAAGGAAGAAGAGTATTACTAATACTCTTACCTCCCTGCATCTTTTCTTACAATAACATATAATCATATCACATTCAAGGAATAAAAAGCCTATTTAGAAAATATACAGCCATCGAAACTGCTCCTGGCGAACTATTATTTCAATAAGACTGCAACAGTGAATCCCCACAATGACAACTCACTCGAATGTAAACGCGAACTATTTCCATAAGAAAGGCATTGCGAAAGTTTTTCAATTTTCAAGTGACGCAGGTATGATGGAGAACTTTGGCTTCGGACTGTGACGTCACCAGCCACCAGTTGGTTTGTTCAAATTCAAAAACTATTGGAAGCCTTTCGATAAATGCATTTCTAACAAGAATAACGTAAAACTCACATAGATTATTTCAAACAGATGTGTTCACAATTATTTATTAGTTCATAAAAAAAACTATATTTTTACCATATTTCTTAGATTTCAATTCAAATTAATTTTATTTGCATAAAATAGAACTGAAATCGGAAACATAATGTATCGCATAGATAGACGTACATATATAAAATAATTACAACTAACCTATTTAGTAACTTTAAACGACAAATACATATGAAAAATAAACCTCAAAATGCACAAATTAAAAAATAATAAAAACATCTTTTACACAAATTTTCAAGAAAGGCCTTTTTAATGAAGTGCTTTTATAAGAAAAAATAACAGACGAGTAGTACGTCAGTCCCGGCAAGGGCTACATTATGCAGCATCACGCCGGGATCACGAGGATTGTTTCCTAAAACAGGATTGAGTGAGAGCAGTGGCTGAATTAAACGGGAATACATCCTAGTACCTACCTACAATGGCACGTATACAGTGTACACAGTATACAGTGGGTGTATACAGTGTTTTGAAAGAGCGTAGCGTATAATATTAGAAAAAGCATTCAAAGAGTTATCGTTTTTATTTCTCTTTAAATAAAAAGCAATCGTATATACTGTAAATAAACTATTTCTTTACTATAAACACTAGTATAGGTTTTTAATCACGCTTCATTACCAAAGTAACAATTAAAAATATCAATCAGTTATATCGAAAGAAAAAGCTTTCAATTCAAACGCAAAGATTAATATTGAAAAGTTAAAAGTATGAGATAATTAGTACTACTACTTTTTACTTTCAAAACTTTTACAATAATGTACTAAGTATTAATCAATAAGTATTTCTGTCAAAAAGTAAGTCAAAAATGAAAACATACTTCAAAAACAATTGCAAATGCTAAGTTTCTGTATTACAAATACCAATGCATGTCTATATAAAACAAAGCCCAAATATCTTATATCGGATAAGACAAATTTAGGATTGAAGGGCCGAAATACTATCTGAACTCATGGACCCTTTATTCTCTTTTACTTATCTAAAAAGTGCCAGCGTGTCGTCCCAAGGGGTAACATTTATCAGGTCAATAAAACTTCCATGAAAACATTCGGTGACATCCAATATGATTTCATCGCCGTCTCCAAGAGCCCACTGAGCAACATGAAATATTCTGGAGTATTACAGGCCCTCGCTTTGTTATGGACAGATGTAAACTTTTATGATATATGCATTGAAATTTGCTTTTCTTTGTTGCTGCTGGATATGAAAATAGACCGTAAAATATCGTTTCTAAATCAAACTATTACTATAAATGTAAAATTATATCGATAATAGTAACAATAATATATTATATCTTTGGTTACATAATCGATTGGATTTAAAAAGCAAAAGAAAAACGATGCACATACGTAACTTGACACGTACCTAAGATTCGTCATTCTTTTTTCTCATTGACTTCCTCGTTTTATTGTGTCTAAATAATATATGTATTTCTATTCCGTAGAAAATCAGAACGCCTAAAACAACGTTGAATTGTTAAATATTTTCAACAATAAAGCAGTTATAATGCAGCTTAAAAATTAGTAAAATATTGTATAACGTTTATATGATATCTAAAAATACATGTATTTCTCAGATAGGTACTGTTATAATATTACCTACCCCTTAATGGTATTTAATAATTTCGGCGCATGTTCACTGCGTCTGTTATACCGGTCAGCGACCGGTATAGCAGACGCAGTGAATGAGACGAACGAAAAGACGAATGTTTTACATTTGTATTTAGCGTTCCGCAGTCGTCATTTTTTCAACCAAATCGTTTTCGTAATTTTATAATTTTGTTCAAATCATAAATAAATCGGGTTTTGGTAAAAATATTTTAAAGTAGTGACTATATTTGGACCCCGTAACAGTACGTTGTAATAGCTTACGTCAACGCACGCATCACGTGCTCTCTGCACCACATATAAATTTTATTACCTTGGTCAACAAAATACGTTTAGATGTTTCTCTCTCAAACATTTGGATTTACTTGTACACAAATATCAATGAAAGAATTGATCCTTTAGTATTATATAAAAACCTGTGCATAATAAATAATTAATTAGAAAATAATTCTTTTTTAATTTAGTTGAAGCTTAGGTTGACTAGTCTATTGCTTATAACAAATATTTAAATGTTAATTTTAAAAAGTTAAATTGTTTCTTTTGTCACTCATGCAACATTTTACTTTCAGGAGTCTTCTCATTTGTATAGTGTTTATTCCATGGGTAACGGAAAACTAGAATAGGAAAAGAAAAGTAATTTTTAACTTCATTATTATTATTTATTTTTTATGAAAGAGGGAGGTAAACAAGCAGGCGGATCACCTGATGTTAAGTCACCGCCCCCCATAGACACCTGCAACATCCGAGGGGTCCCAAAAGCGTTGCCGGCCTTTAAGAGATTTATACGTTAATTTCTAATCTCAATTTAATGTTTAATTATCTTATAACACGCTTACTTGCACAAGTTATTAACTCTCACTTTGCCCATTTTTTTGACAGCAACTAAGCAACAAAAGTTTTTTTTTTGTTAAAACCTGGTTAATTAAAAATGAATCGCATATGACTCCCTCGCTAAAGTCATTCGCTTTAGTTCTGACACCAGTGGATTAAATAGTTTGTTACCGTTGCTATTAAATAATCTTATAAGAAAGGACGTTATTACAAATTCCTTTTCACCCTATTTTTTTAATATAACATAGTGCTTTAAGTGACAAAGATAGGACTTAATTTATATATTTCAGAACAAGCGTTCAGAAATTATTATGTAAATTTAAAAATTCATTCAGCAATTAGGAAATATTATTATGTTTAGATACACGTTAGTCACAATAGCTATATCACACCTCAACAAGGAAAATTTTTATTTTGAAATATACAAACGTATCATAAATTTAAGTCAAAATTATTGAAACATTTTGAAAGATCCCGCTTTATCATACTAACCAAAGGATGTTAACAAGGTCGCATAAACGTTAAATATTAACAGGTCTGTATGAAGGTGTCAGTTAATGATACGTTAACTAGAATTTGTAATAGAGGGGAGCTCAGCTGTATCCAGAGCATTCCCGAGTTATGTCCCGCGCGAGACAGGCGCCTGATTAAAAATGCAGTATTTCAAAACGAGGTAGATTCGGCAGCGGCGTCGCTGGCGCACCATGCTGCCAGTAGGACTGGGACGCTCCAGCCGGGAGCTTGTCTTTCCCGCGATGCAGTTTTTAACTTAAATATAGTGCACTAACTTTATCATCTTTTGGAACAATATTTTAATTACATACTGGGTACATAACCGCTCACAGCAAACCGTTCAGCGCCTTATTAACGTGTCTTAATGAATTATTTCCCAGAATCATTTAGTGAATGTGTCATTCATTTACCTAGTTTGCAAATTGGAACGCATACGTCGGCTTGGGCGGAGTTTTTATTTTTAAACCAACGGCATCAGATCGATCGCCGTACCTACCGACATTCGTAAAACAGAAACGCGGCCAGTGAGAGAGAGGAGCTGCAAACGTCGGTATTTTATTTACGTGGAGAGCACGGCGATACCCGTTTCGCTTCTATTTTCGCACTATATCGTTTATTATGAGGGCCGACGCGGCGCGGGCACACCGAGGCAGTCGCGCAGGCCACTCCACTGCCTGATATTATATTCTGGAGCACGTCGCCTCGCCTCGCGCTAGATATTTCGAGTGTTGCTTCTACCACCTATGAATTTATCTAGTCTCAGTCATAGACCACGCCGGGCGCAGCCGCCCGCATCGTTAAATTAATTTCTAAAAGGATTAAAATTAAGATTGCGGAATACAGAGCCAAGGACAACTCGTTACAGGTGTTTTTAATGTTTGAGAGTTTTATCTGCAGTTTTCTAATACTTAAATTCATATTTAACAATTAAAAAAACTTAAATCAAGGTAACTATATATAAATAGCACTGATATTTTTAAGTACAAATCATTTCACATGTATATTTTAAAATAATTTTTATATTTTTAGGTTTCGATAGATCATTCTTTTATTGAAAGTAGAGTACCTAACTTAATAATGCAAATTACATATGTTAATTTACATTAATTGCACTATAGTATAATGAATATTTCCACCATAATCCCATGCGTGTCTACACAAATAATATTTAACGTGGCAAATATTAAAAACACCTTCCATAGACACGTTGACTGCACCATTCTCCCCACCTTAAACTTTGCTCCACTACTTTATGGCCTATTGTGTCTGTCTGAAAGGCTTAACGTACAAAGCTTCGATATAGTAGACATAATATATCTAAGCATGATAGTGAACATTCGAGCTAGAATATTTTCAGGTGTCGGTTAGTTAAAAAAATTGTCACACGAAATAAATCCATGGAAATAGCCACGGTTAACTGTCAATTATCGGGAGCATCACACGATTTACCACTTTATTCGCTAATTCCGTCAGCCCAGTTTACTTATCTTGTTTTCAATGCAGTTAGAGTCTATTTTCTTCACCAATTTTGATAGATCCTCTCGTGAAAACCTTTCTCCGTAAACAAATTTTATGAATAAATTCAAATTTAGTTTAGCACATTTCTTTAGACATTTGTTGTAGTTCTTAATTCTTTGTTTTACACTGTGCTTTAATGTAATGATGAGAAAATATAAATAACAAATAGTATACTTTTAATTGATGAATAAACGCCCGTAAGCTTTGACCGAAACAAAGGAGGCATTTCGGCGACTGTGATGTTATTATTAACTTCATTCCGCCTATTTAATGGGCATTTTTGAAAATCCTGTATTATTCATTAGTGATGCTCGTTGTCGTCGTCACCAGATCATACAAAATAAAGAAAGAGTAAAATAAACATATCAATTCACGATTATTACTATTAAGCGAGCTTATAATATAACAACCACATCCAGTATATATTTATCACACCTTTAGATTTGAGGTTTACTTTACTATAAGAATTTAAATTTATGTCTAGATGTGTTATATTATAAAGGAAAAAAACGCGAGCTTTTTGCCAGTGTTGAAAATTTGAGCAGTATCAATATGGGATTAAGTCGTGTGATTACTGTACAAGGTAACTTTTAACATTTTGTTGGCTTTAACCATATTGGGAACCGCCTAATTACAAAAATATTACATATCTCTGTAATGGAATCAGTAAAAGGCCTATAAAAGTAAGTAATATACTTGTATATCTTGAAGTCTTGCAGGGCCAGATGCGAATTGTACTTTTAGGCTTCGTAAGTTGTAATTGCCAATAGCAGAAATTTTTTCTTAGTATATGTTGCTCTAAATTATAAGAAAAATTACTTAAATGACATACATATCGTCGGTCTAATTATCAAAATGCGTAAGTCCTGTTAGGTAAATTTTACAGTAGAAAGGAAAATGTGATTATTTTTGTTTCTTTTAGTAATAATTTATGAGTATTGATTAAATTTCGTATAAAAGTAACCTGCGAATTCAATTAAAAGAAGAATTATTCGAAGGAAGATTACACGATTCTACACCAGATGGCATTAAAAGTCAAATTTTAATTTTTTTGTACTTACGCATTCTGATAATTAGACCGACGATATATCAAATGTACTACAATTTTGAATTTGATCAGATTATGCCTGATCCAATTATTTTGTTTATTGTAGTCGAAAAACGACGGCCCAAAAATATTTATTAAACTTTGTTCATCTTAATCTTAATAACTTAATCATAATTTATTTTTTCTCAGTCATTTTTATGTTAACAATATTTATATTTTATCAAATTCAAATAACAATAAAAAAATTTAACAGCATGGTCCTCCGTGATTTCCTTATTTTACTTTTCGTTCATTAGTGCACTGCCGTTGTGCTTTATCCGTTAGTTTTGTCCCGCTCTTACCTGTTTTTATTCAATTACGTGCCAATTAATTGTAAAATCAAACTGAAAAATTCAATACGTGTTCAGTATGTTAACTGATGATATTTATCATGGATACCTGTAGTTCTTTAATTAAAAGATATTATACTCATCAGTATTACTTTCGTTCATATTTTTCATGTAATTTTGTTATATACTAAGAACTAATTACTTATAAAAAGAGGCCTCAGATCAACTAAATAATCTAATCCCTTAGATTTAATAATATTATCTTCATAACTACTATGAGTCTCTTTCCGCTTATCTACTCAACGGTAATTGTTGCGACGTTCCATGTCAGTAGTTTGTATAGCTTAAGACAAAAAAGTTTGATTATTGACTCCAAAATGATAACATGGACACAGTTCAGGAACTAACCAGGTTCGATGTCTCAAAATACATACATAGATATCTCAGACTATAACAGTAACATTGGTCCGCTATAAAACAAAAAGAACATTTGTTCCACGTGCACGTATCTAAGCTAGATAGCAGTCGCGGTAAAGGCCCAGGGGCGCCGCGCCGCCCGCCGCCCACTGGTAATGATTACCGTCAACGCAACGAGACCGTTTATGGTCAATAGTAAACTCGTTGAAAATCAGTCCAATTTTCAACTAGTTTACAGCACGAGAACGTTTATAGTCAATAGTAAACTCGTTGAAAATCAGTCCAATTTTCAACTAGTTTACAGCACGAGAACGTTTATAGTCAATAGTAAAGTGGTTGAAAAAACAGTCTAATTTTCATCTAATTTACAGCACGAGAACGTTTATAGTCAATAGTAAACTGGTTGAAAAAACAGTCTAATTTTCAACTAGTTAACGGCACGAGACCGGTTATGGTTAATAGTAAACTGGTTAAAAACACAAACTAATTTCCTACTAATATACGATGTACTGAATGTAATATATTAGGCGTTCGGCCGCCTTCGTATTGATAGTTGATAGACAAGACGACTAGTTTATCCGTTCACGGCATTAAACAGTCTAAAAAACTGTTCATTCAACGCTCATCTCTACCGCTGTGGCGATCCAACATCTTAAAGCTATTGGTTTTGCATGTATTTCTTTGTAGTTTAAATCCACAAGCAAACGTAAAAGATAAAACTATTATTTATTTTCGAATATCATATTTCTTTGTGAAACGTCTAGGTTTAACTTTGAAAAATTCATAGTATTCTCTTTTAAATACAGTGCTGTATCTACTGTAGTCAAGATTTATTTTATTGAAAAATGGTACACAATGAGTATATATCTGTAATTTATTTTATTCTTTTTATTATTTAACGTGATATAATTATTACATACATACATAAGTACGTGTTGTTGGTTGCGGTTGTCATACAAAGTTAAATTATTTAAACTCGAGATAATTTCCAAATGGAAACTTAGTTCAAAATCTGTTTCGATAAGTATAAAGCTCGCTTCCGATAAGTATAAAGCTTGTATAAGGAATGGTTGAAAATTAAAAATATATCTTTGGTAAATATTTTTTTATACATATATAAATATATATATTCTAACCTTATTTTCTAAATTAACTTTAACTATTAATAAACTAAATACAAACAAAACCTATGTAATTAACAAATAAGACTAAACTAAACTTTAAAGAACTTATATAAATATATTATTTACAAAATGTACAGCTCCGCCAAAACGTCGCTTTGCGGTAAAGTGCCCAGAAGGCTGGCAGCATTACCAATTTCTATGGCAATGCTGATTTTCTGAGCAAGAAAATGTCCAGCCCTCTGGTCACCTGATANNNNAAAAGGCTCAAATATGTAATTATTACCTATAATTTTATTTACCAACTAAAAGAATAAATAAAAATCGATATTAAAAACACATGTAAAATTAAAATAAATATATAATGTCCTTGCAGGTAATAAGGTACTCGTAATGTTCAATTATATGTAGCTGTATCAAAACAGAACTATGAGTGTGGACGATACGTCGGCAAGCACGGGGGTGATTCGTGGCTGGGGATGCACTCCAACCGGCGAGCCGCCGCCTGCCGCCGTCACTGCGCCTGCGCATGACGTCTCGCCATCTTGCGTGCCCACAGCCCTGCTCAGAGGTTGGAGGAGAACTGCCTTGTACGCCATCATAGTATTCCTCATGATTTTAGTATTCCTGAACATAGCACTGACTCTTTGGATTATAGGCACATTGAAATTAAGCATGGTAAGTACTTTTATTGTCTTTTGTTATGTGTATTACAATTTAATTTATTAAAGAAAAAAAATATTGAAGACTAGCTGTGCCGTGTGCTCTCATAGAAATTTTAGGATAATAAATACCGTGTGTGCCATTGCAGATTATATTTTACCCGTGTAAAAAATTTCATAAAAATCGTTTTTACGTGAAATAATAAGAACCATACACATACATCCCCATAAACGAAGAACCTTTTTATTTTATTTTCAGAAAGGAATTGGGCCAATAAAAATACTAAATAATGGCATTCAGTTCGAAGGCCAAGCGTGGATCGTGGATAAACTGGTGGCTGCGACGATCAGCTCCCAGACGAGTCACCCTCTCACTCTGCACTCGCATCGAAATTTCTCAGTATTGGTTTCGGATCCCGAACGAATGGAATATTCAAAACTTGTGATAAGTCAGTTGTTTTTTTGCTCGTCAGATGATTACATAGTAACTATACGATAACTTAGACAAAAATATACTTTGAACTCTCAGAAATTTTTTATATTATTTAGATATGAAATTGCAAATGTAAAGGTTGAAATTACATTTACATTATTTTTTTCTTTGTAATAGGACGAGATAGCGTAGAATGTAACGGGCGGAATTTCGATGTGCGGGACGGTCGCGGTAACAGCGTATTCTTCGCTTCTCGTGATGAAGTGAAAGTCTTCGCAGAGGCCCTGGCGGTGGACGGCGAAGGCGGTGTTACCGTGCCCTCTGCTGTGCAAACGCCCTTGGTGCGAGCTCCCTTCGGCTCTGACCTTCAGTAAGTTATTTTGATTTGCATATGTTGATAGATATACTAATATTAACAACATATATATATATATATATA
>JADGIL010013753.1:0-10691 GCA_020352625.1 Cactoblastis cactorum
ATTTTAAATCTGACCAGTCTTTGGAGATCCTTTCAATCTAATTAAGTTGATAGAAGAAATATTGTTTAGGTAAAAAACTTATGTCAAAAAAGAATTTTCTTATTTCAAATCACACGCAAACGAAGTTGCGGGCACAGCTAGTAATAAAATAAATATATAGGGACAAATCATACAAATTAAGTTAGCTCTACGCTAAGTTCTAAACTTTAAAGGGGTACTAACTCAACAATACAATATTTTATAATAAATGCATATATACGAGATAAACATCAATACACAAGCCAATCAGAAAATACTATTTACCAACATGGTACCTGGCCGGGATTAAAAACCGGGACCTCTTGGTTGAGAGGCAAGGACTTTACCACTGCGCTAATGCGGCCGTCTAGAATACGCTCGGATAATGATGATCGGGCTGTAACTGACTGGAAAAATAAAAAATATAACTATTTATTAATACTTTTTATAAAGCCTTGATTACTGAAATTAAAATATTTTGAAGTGAGTAATGATGATAAATAAATTATGTAATTGCTATAATTATAAAAAAAAAAATAGTTTTTAGTGACTCTAAAATCTTCTATGTACAGACATATCTAGACTATGTAATGCAATCACAAATAATTTAGTCACTATCACTCTTTCTTTTTATCATTTTCACGAGATAGTTCTATTCTTTTTTACCATCATTTTTAAATTTATGATTTTAAGAATGTTATATAAATTTATATAAAAGAAGCGGTGGTGGAAGGGGAGCCCTTTACCCAGCAGTGGGACCTTGTAACGGGCTAATAAAAAAACAACTTGACATTTACTAGGAGAAACTATTAAGCAATCAGTTTTGATGGTCTGGTGGGCGGTGTTTGGTTTGCGTCATGCCTGAAGCCATTGATCAAAGTTAGCAATAAATGTAGGTGGTTGACGTCACATTGTCACTGGGGCAACAGCAATATTACTGGTAATTCTGTTGGTCATAACAATCTGGTGTTTGTTTTTGTTATTACTAATATACATAGTATATATGTGTGTAAGTATTATTATACCTGTAACAAGTACATATACACATACTGTGAAAGTCTTTGGTATTCTAACAGAGAATTAAAAATTAAATAATTAATCTATTAAATCAATACAAATTGTATCTCAAATTATATAAACGAGCTAAAAAACACATCTCTTTCTTCACGGCATTTTGCAACATGATTTCGACTGTTTCCTATAATTTTGGTAAACATGTTGTAGTTATTTAATTCATAGTCAGCTGTGCCCACTTCTTCTCAGATGACCCGCACGCCCATACATGTTTGTTATTTTATATAAATAAAAAGAAACCTTTTTCCCGCGGCTACGCTGCAAGCGTTTTCAAACTATTATTCCCGATTCCGTGGGAATTTCTTGCAAACTTTAAGATCTCTAGCACTTACTTATATTTTCTGAGATTTGTGATAACGGGCGAGTGTTTTTGCTATAGGATTAGGGAAATTCGCAAAACATAAGCAGAACCTAAAGAAGTCTCTCTTGCTTGTTACATTTTTTGCTAATAAACCGTCTCGCAAATAAACTGATTGTTTCATAAGTATGGAACTAAATTCTCAACCATTTTATTCTGTCGACAGGAACATCTTCATGCTACGTTTGTCACGAATACGTTATGCTAAATGTACTGGCAAATATCGCACAGGAAACTGAACAATAGTACGTACATGATACGGACTTCCACGTGTCGCAGAAAATGTTAAAGAAATTCCATTGGCCCGCTTTGAAGTTCTTTATATGAATTTTTAAATGCAATTGTGCTTGTTATTGTATTATGTGAATCGAATTAATGTTTTGTTAAATTGTAATTAATTCTATGGGACGGTAGTTATTAGATAATATTTTTTTTTTTAATTAAACAAGTATCTTTATTTTGAAGATTCAGTTACTGTAAAAATTAAGCCCTATAAGTATATGTATATGGGCTTAACATTCTGAAAACATTAATAGATTTTCATTAAAATATTATTTAAATCCTGCGCTACCACTTATTACTAATTGTTTACGCAATAATTTTGATTTACAGTTTTTTTTAAATGTAAAATTAAGAGCCGTTCACAACCCAATTAGCCAAAAATTAAATAACGTTGCAAAGTTACAAATCAAATCGACTTGCGGATTCAAGACATTAGGCTGAATGCCAAGTGTACAAGTATTGCTTCACACTGAGTGGTACGTGTCTAATCGATTGAAATCCGATTGCTCTATTTTACTTATATATACTAGATATGACTCGCAAATTCCCTCTCATAGGATTACCAGATTTTCTTTTTTTTAAATATTCCTTTGCTATAAAAACACAAAAGGATGATCAAGAACAAAAACTATTTCTTGTACTACTAACTTTAACTAACATAATCATATCTTGCTGCGGGGTCCGTAAACGGAAGCAGTCGAGCCAGATTGGTCCATTTGTACCATTCATTATCATAACTGCATATAGGTAGTATTTAATGAGTATTTTATTCATAATAGTTTAAAAAAACCAATGCTCCGTACCTAGCGAAGTTTATATCATGGAATTTATACTTATACTCAAAGAATGCGAAGTGGTTACCTTTAATGTCTAATTTGAGTTCGTATATCTATAATAATGTACAAAAGAGACAACATGTAAGATGTCTGTCAGATATATAAGCCTTTTTATAAACGGTAAAACCTGCCCAGTCTTTTCTTATGATTACACATTTAACAGATTAAAATAATTACTTAAAAATATATCAATACATACTATTTTAACCAGAAATATTTCGAAATAAAAGTAGGTTAAAGGTGAAAGTAACGCTATTAAGATACATCCCGAATCAATGATAAATTATAGGTTGCTAATGATAAAGATGGCGCGCAAATCGTAATCCTTATCCTTAATGACTTGTAAGTACCGAGATCCATTAGGATGAGCTCATTTATCAAATACACACTTGTTAGGTACATGATCTTAATGTAATTTATGAATTTTATGAAAAACAAATTCAGTATATTTTTAATTGGTCATTCAGAATCAATGTTGTTGTGTTAAAAAAATTAGAGGAACATACATATTTTAACGGATTTCATTAATGAAAATTTCATATCGTATTTTACCGGAAATCGTTCATATCGTCTTTTTATATCGCAAAACTAGATATCTTACTATGAATATGGTAAACTAACAATATCCTTGAATATTTTATAAAAAAAATTTAGAGACCTATGATCCCCCCCCCCCCCTTTACATCTCTACTCTCTTCACAATGCAGTACGCGTATCTTCTAGGCAGTATATTTAATGCTCATGCCTATAACTAACAGAAGGAAAACTTTATGAGGACCGCGAAATGTTTATTTCTCTCTTTATTCTATCAGCCTGCATTGTAAAAGTTATATGATAATGTTCATCAAGTTCATAATTTAAATTAATTTGTTAAACCGCGAACCTAAAAATCTGTCGCGATAATTTTCCTGAAAATAATGTTCATACTAATATACTATGGTATAATGAAAGCTCGCTTCGCTTTCTGTACAAACTAGCATGCTAGTGACTTGACGTCGGTCTGGCGCATCGCCAGGGTCATTCTAGATACAGTGTTTGATACAAAGAAATAACTTTGTTAGGCCTCTTTATGCCTTGTCGCGTCTTGTCCTATTTTTGTTGACAATATTACTGTGCACGAGTTACCTAAAGGGTTTCACTTATAAATAGAGTATTAGTTATCACTAGCTTTTGTTGGCGGTTTCCGCGCGTAAAAGTTAAGTTCACATAACAAAAAGTGTATGTTTTCTCGAGGAACTTCTTAAAACCAATCTAAAGATGTATGCGTAACCAATGTAAAGATGTGTAATCTCATAATATAACTAAATGCATTAAGTAAATATTTTTAATCTAAGGTTTATTAGTATTACATATACTTATATTGCATAGTAGCAAACACTTTTTAATTAAATAAAACTATTATTAAAAATATTACCCTCCTTCATAAAAAATAAATATTAGTCAAAATTGTGTGCATAGACTAGTTTATTGTACTGTGAAATTTTCACAGCGTTATTAATTTCCCGCGCCTCCAAAATGTTTCAAAATTAAATAGAAGCACGTACGGCCTATATACGACGTTAATTAACAAATTATTTAAGGCGAAAACCGACCTTTGTTCAGAAACGGTCGGTAATGACGATCGTTTTACGAATATTTGATGAGTTCCAAATTAAAATATACATTTTGAATCTGTATTTTTAAACGGTTCTGAGAAATAATCTTCGTTATTAGCTTTATTATTTTATAATTAACTAACCAATTTTTCATTTCTTTTTTATTATGATAGCGACAGGTCTACAGGATATAGAATTGATTTTAAAATTTTCTACCATAAAAATTATTTTCATAAAATGTAAATATTTCTACTTATAAAATTGAAAATAATGTGTAATTAAATTTATTGAAAGAGGATTTGTTTACCATCCAAAAATAATCCTCAGAAGAGGAAACGAAAGGTTGAACCTTTTTATTAAAATAATTCAATGTAAGAATTGACGAAAATATGAGTTTCGGCGAAAAATCCACTTATTACCACTTTATTGAATTTTTTACCTCACGAATTGCCGGGAAAAAACCTCTCTTCACTAACAATATTAGCAAAAGGGAATTTTGTCGAAAGATAGAGCGTTGAATGTTGCCTTGTATTTCTCAATTTGCCTTCATATTACTTTTTAGTCTATAGTCTGTAATACACAGTGACCATGTCATAGCTAACATAAGTTTTAATTAAACTTGACAGTACTATAGATTGCTAAGTACTATATAAAATATCTATTTGTAATATAGTTTGTCTAATAATAATACAAGATATTGGATATGATACAAAATAATCATTATAATTTAATTTTAGGGCGAGATTGTAGTTCCTTCCTTTCGTATAAAAAAGTTAAACATATGTCTTGTATGTTTTAAGATATCGTATGAGTGTCCTAGTTAATCAATCATAACTTGCTAAGGTTTTAAAACTTACCTTGATTTCATTAAATCCTACCTTGATTTCATAAAAAATAAAAAAAGACACTCAATCCACACGCACACGATTCTTCAATGTTTCTGTCTTCATTACCAACTGTTTTACTTTGTGATAAGACACAACACCTATTTTATCATTTAGTTGGCTCAAATTTTAACTATGCCTTCGTCTCCAATATATGTAAATACTATTTAAAAAAAATCTCTGTTTTATATAAAAAATAAATGACATTTGCAAACTTTTTGTATTACATTTGATATGAGTGAGTATTTATAAATTATTTTATTTTAGATAATTTATAAGTATATATAATTGGGTAAGCAATGTAATGAGACTCTTAAAATTCGGTACATACTATGTAATAAAACTGATATCATTTTTATATTACGAATTTACGGATCAAAATTAAAGTTTATCTTGTCCATCGAATTTTATTACTAGACTCATAAAACTCATTTGGGACATCAAAGGGTTGTTTAATTTAACTTTTTTATTCCGTGAATATTTCTAGTCTATAAAAAAGAACTCGGACGAAGCTTTGGTCTTATCGCCTCCAAAGTTTAATCGAGCCTAAAATAATATTCTTTTGTTTGACAAAGAATCCAACTTAGAACGATATCTTCTTACAGAAAAAATGTCACAGAATTATAACAGTATCAATACAAATATCAGATTGAATATTTTAAACTACGAATGCATATTATTTTTTATCTTGACTTGAGTTAGACTTCAATTCCGCCTGATAGAAAGCAACGATGAAGTCTAAGATGGAGCAGGCAACCTCAAGTAATGCCTGTTCACTCATGCCTTGAAATTCTCCATATTGAATGAATTCGGGAACAATCCCTTTAAGACCGGCAACGCTTTTGTGACCCCCCGGGTGTTGCAGTCGTCTATGGGCGGCATTGATCACTTAACATCACGTGACATGCTCTTTCATAAAAACAAAACAACGACATAGGGAACGTCTTCATCTTTTACGGGAGTTATGAGATTCGTTGGCCTCGCTTAGCTAAATGGTGGGTTTAAAGGTCGAGATGCCGGTTCAGCGGCAATTTGTAGCTCAAGTTTCTGCGAAGAATATTTTCACACACCCTTGATGATGAAATTAAATGTGAGATGATAAAAAAGAAAAAATTTCGAATAAAACCGTTAAAAACCTGAGCGAAGACATGAAAATATTACTTTTATACCTTGAGTTTTTCTAATTCATATTTTATCTTTCTGTCTGTTTTAATTCTATGTTCACGGGAAAGTTTCTCAGAATTTTTTCACTGTTTTAAAGGGATACTTCTCATTATTTCTTCAATTATTTACGCAACGGATTTTCTTAAGAGTAATTGCTTTTGGTATCTCTTAATTCATTCATTTTTTAAGTTCTTATTATTTTTATAAAAACAGGTACTTCTCTCTCCAACAATTTGGTGATTAATTTAGTCTTAATTATTGTAAGAAAATCGTAGCCAAAATTCAGATACAGATATTTAGATACACACATATATATTGTTATGTCTTTTTCTATTGCGGCGTAGACAGAGCAAAGAGTCAGCAGACTTTATGTACGCTTAGCTAAATGGTGGGTGGGCATATCGATGGGATGAAGATTCAACCAAAGTGACAAGTTGATAGTCTATGAGAAAAATCCTTCTGACCCTCACAACATTTTTCTCACGTCATGTTTTGACACATCTTGTTTTTGATGGTATGTAATTTGACTATTGTTTTGTATTCAAACGCAATATGTGCCCAAAAGTGAGAACACTCAAAGTCTGTTAACTATGCTGATGTAGTAAGGTACCTTAAAAAAATTGAACTTTTGACTTTTGATGAGATAAAGCTATTAAATAGGCCATAAAGCAATTAATTTGGCTATAGATCTTATATAAAAGTTAAACTCAAAATTTGTTCCGAACTAGGGAGGACTGTGAAATTTACAATGGACCATTAGATTATAACGAGGTTTTTACAGAGATTTATTATCTAAAGAGATTAGTTTGTTTGCGACAAACAATTCGTACAAGTAGGTCGAGATTGCCGAACGGGACGGCATTTCTAGGACAAAGGGCGAAAGATAAATGAGACTCGCTCCCGTTTCCCTTTTTCCCAATACCTACCTGCTACTTATCTCATTTTTATACGGCTGCCTTGAATGTAGAATCATATTTTCATGATTTATATATTATATTATTATGATGTATATAGATTTATTAAATTATTTAAGTACTGCTATTTTGCTGGGGCTGTAAAAAGAATGAATTTTGAAAAAAATTTGTGATCAGATACTTCAAAGTGTGATCAGATATTTATTTATGTATTAATCTCAAAACTAGCAATCAAAGAAATTAAAACTTTAAAAGCACTTTTTTACGTCAGTTTTTAATACGTATATATCTTAATAAAGATACAGACAAGCAGCATATTATTATTATTTTTTTATTTGAGTGCGTTTGTTATTTATGGTACACTAAAGAGTATGTACAGTTTATTAAAAGAAAGGAAATGTAAATTAAGATTTAGTAGTAACCAAAAGTACTCTATACATATAATAAAATTGTAACTGAGCTATGTCTGTACATGGGAGATATTTAAGAAAAAACTATATAGGTGCTCTCTATAGGACCTATAAAAGCCAAAACGATTGTTTTTAAAATATTTGTCTGCCTGTCTGTCTATCTGTCTGTCTGTATGTAAGTACGCGCATCACACAAAAACTACCGAACAGACCTAGATTAAAAGATAGGCTACTTTTTAGTCCGGAAAAATGTGCGGAAAAATGTGCGGTTCCCGAGGGATATAATTTATTGTAACCGAGCAAGGGGCTAACAAGATATTATAGTATCTATTGGTCGAACGAAGTCGCGGGTACTAGCTAGTCTTAAATATAACGAGCATAAAAACTATTTATAAAACAACTAGTACAAAAACAGCCGGATAGTAACTTTGATCGCTAACACGGGCGGAACTAAGTGGAGATATGTAATGATTTCAAGCCAAGATTTATTTGTTTACTAGAATAGTGTAACGCTAAGTGGGACGAACGAACTCAGATTTCCAATTAAGTAGAAACAAATATACTTTATTGTTTTGATGCTGCAGAGTTCTTATGTTCGTAGTTTGCCAATATATATGAAATAACTTCACGATAGAAATTCTTGTGAATTGTTCACGTTAGTAAGTCAATTATTACTTATCCGAGCGTTATCTTGGTTGCTTTCTCAACAGTGATGCTTCAGAGCCCGGAGTCTACTTCCTGAACTAGATTTGGTATAGTTATTGGTTTTTACACAGAACAACTACCATCTGACCACTGTAACCCAAAGGGAAAACAGGACCAATCCTAGCATAGGGTAATACCACAGATCATTAAAATATATAGAATGATCTGACGTTAATACAAACGCTAGATGGCGTTCGGGGTGCACAGCTTAATGCGCCCTTCAAAGCACGGAATTATCTTTTTTTTCAGATAATCAGGTGATTCAAGCCTGCCAATATAATAATCTAACCAAACTAGAAATAACTTTTTCACAAAGTTACCTTCAGTGGAATTCGAAGGTCGATCACAAGGTCACAATCACAAGGTACGCCTTGACCACTGGACCACGGAGGCAGTCGCTGTTCGCGTTAATTGAATAATAGTGTTATTGAAATACATTTTACATAAAACTAAGGTATGAAAATAATTCGTTTTGAAATACATTTCTGAATCATGATTTTACCAAAAAACTTTTTCTGCTAAGCTCACCATTCTGCTATATGTGGGCTTCGATTCTCACGACTCTATCAACCCCGTAAGGGATAAATACGTGATACTATATCATACACAATATGCATATATACATATAACAATATATGTTAACCTTTATAAGGATAAATTTTTTGCTAAGCACAATATTTATTTACTATGCTATTAAATTGTGGCAGAAAAGCTTGATAATATATCGAAAAATTTCCTCTGTCGACTTTTTCCTCTACTAATAAAAAAATGAGCGTTGTATTCAGTATTTCATTAGAACTGTTGTTAAATACATTTCTTTAAATAATGAAAAAGCTTCTGTTATTTTAAAATGAAATACTTTTTTCAATACCGACAAGCTGATTAACTTCAAGTAAAATAAAGAACTCTTTTAAATTTCATTTTTCAAGAATATATTTCCGAATTATACTTAAAATGTAGAAGTTTAAATTAGTACTTTGTGTGTAGTGATTAAACCGCGATAAAATCCGATAAATTTGTTTCATTTCAATGTCTAATATCCGCGTCAACTTAAGAAATAATTAGTTTAAATTATTCTAGTACTAAATAGAGAAAGTACTTTTTAGTTGCAAAAACTAGGATAACAATTACAATAACTGTAGTAACGCCATGAAATCCAGAGGTAGCGAACATTTGATCATCTATTTACCAACAGAATTTCCCCAAATCTAATAAGATTTTGACGGTGTAATAACTTTGTATCTAATGTTAATTATTAATTTATCTATGAATCTATAAGAAAATGATAATCTTTGGTAATTTAAATTTCCTGTTTCATTAAAAGTCCTAATTACTTTACAACTATTTTTCCAAAATATTGTTAGGTACCGGAACATTTAAGATACCAAGGAAACAGAATCACAAAGGGCGAACCTTACTAATTAGTATTTGTAAGTACCGCAGCCGCTTGTTAACCTAGTTAGAAACGCCCGCCGCTGGCTACAGCTTCTTTCAAACTCTTTGAACATTATGTTAGCCTGGTACTTTAAAAATAAAGATGTTTGGAATACTTCCTTCTAATTAAAATCTTATTTCGTTTCCCAGAAATTTGGTTTCTTAATTAACATTTAAAAATGTCAATTACGTTTTATTCTCATTTAAAACAAATTAGCACCTCCCCAATAGATATTTAGATTACGTTTATGAAACACGAAATACAATTATTTCGTAAAACGAGAAATGCTTTGTTCGTCCATTTATATTAATTCCAGGAGATTAATTATTTAATTCAGCTTACATTAATAATTGAAGCCGAAGCGGATCGATAGTTAATTAAATGAGAACATAGTTAAGTATAACTTGAAATATGAAATAAACTTTTGTATTTATTCCGACTCCGAGCTACGAGTAAACTTCATCTAACTTTAATTAAAAATCTTTAAAGATGAGCTATTGGTTAGATACATTGAATATTGAAGACCGTAAGATTTAGTATATATAATAGCAACAAAAATGACAAAGTGCACATTTAATTTTAAAGAAACTTCCACTTTATACTTTAAAGACAAATCAATTAATGCTACTGGCAAATAAAACTACTTTCTAATGAGACCTTAGCGTGTTATATTTCTCTATGTGGCAGTGAAAACTAAGATAGTCGTAGTGTTTTGTCATTTCACGTATGTAGGTAATAAAATCGATCCTCTATAAGGATTAATAATATTTAAAACTAGCTGTTGCCCGCGACTTCGTCCGCGTAAATGTCGAATTGAATATACAGTATAATAATGTGAAATAAAGAAATAAATCAATATTCAATTCTTGTTTGTTCAAAAAGTTCTAGGTTAACGCGGACGAAGTCGCGGGTAACAGCTAGTTCAAGAAGACGAATTTCGCGTTTCTCGATATAATAGTAAAAAATCATCACAAACTTACATTTGTAGTTCGTTTCATACAAAATGTTTGCACACA
>JADGIL010013774.1:500-17170 GCA_020352625.1 Cactoblastis cactorum
GTAAACTTAAGAAATAATTAGATACTTTTCAATTTATTATTCTTCTAAAAATTTATAAATTATATTTTAACTATTTTATTTTACCGATGTAAGTAACGCTGACTTATTTCCAATCGGTCGGTTGTTTCGGGTGGGCAACATGCCTATTTGCTGACATACATTGCCATATATTAAGGATATTGAAAGAGTTGCATTTGCAAAAAATTGCCAGGAATATCATACAGATACATAAAATCATACATAAATTACATGTACATAACATGTACATAAAATCTTATTTCAATAAATTTTAGTTGAATGTAAGTCAAACAAACGAAACAATTATTACAAAGTTTATTTTAATTAACATTTATTTAGTCGTCTCAAATGCTCGCTAAGTTAATGTTTCATAATAGAATTGGTATTCATAAATTCAGAGACAACCTAGTAAAGCACTATAGCTATTATAAGTATTTCATTTGCCTCGCGTGTCGCTAGTTGTCGCCACGTGAATAAATACGACTACTAGAGGTTAAAGCTTGTTATTTTAAAATATATCTAAGCTACTGAACAGTATCATGTTTAATCTATCACAAATTATGTATTATTATTGTGGCAGCCTGGCTGGATTCAAATCAGCGAGGGTTGGAGAAAGCCGCGGGCTAAACGTATCTCACTCCTCAGCGACGGCTACTTACACTGTTATAACAAAGACTCAGTCCAACCCCTCGAACACTAGATATATTTTTATCTAGATGTTGAGTTGCGAATCATTGTGCAATTTTGAGGACAGGATTCTATTGTGTAAATTATTTTTTTATCTGACCCTCGGGAAATCACTAAAAAATTTTGAGTAGATTTTAAGTGGACGAATACCAAATATTTTCACATAATCTTCCCACACTAAATGGTATTTAAGATAATATTTAAAAAATAAGATCACTAAAGAGAGAGAGAAGAAGATCACAGAGATTAGTCAATTGCAATATTTTTTCAAAAGCTTGACACTCCAAAAATTATTACAATGTTTATAAAACTTCATAATAATTTCATAATGTAAGTGTCACAGCATTTGCATTTTCAACGCGGGTATTTCCGCTCTTGTGAAACTCACACCAACTTACACAGGCCAAGCCCGCACCGCTGGAATACTTAAGTTTGAAAACGCGCGTATTTTGGTACAAATTGTTGTCTTATTTAATATTCTGAAAGTGTGAATCTTAGTGGTTATTTTTTAGAGAAACAGGTGATTTATTCATGTTTCTTATTATTCTTCCTTTTCTTTGATGGGTATTTATTTTAATTGATATGATTATCATCATCATGCGGTTTTAAAAATCCATATGTTTTTCTTTACTAATTCTATCAAGAAATGCAGTTTAAAAAAGGGGCCCAATTAATCTGTTATGATTTTCATACATCTAGATTGCAATTACAATATGTGAACTGCTATATAAAATACAAATATAAAGATGTAATAGATTTTTCTATTATATGTACCTTAAAATTGTACTGATTGTGGGATATTGCGCTTCACTTATAATTAATTGAAATGTTATGATCTTTTTAATGTTATTAACATTAAACTTTCAAAAGCTCATATATCAGCTAATAGGCAAGTTAAATCAAAGTCACTAACCAGAAAATGGATATTACGAAGAGAAAAAGTTTATGAAACCATAATCTAAAATTCATGTTCCGGACGCCGGCGTAGTGAAAACAAGAAGAGCGAATTAAAAAGTCTTAACTTTTTCTTTTTAGCGGAAACAATCGGGTTCCGCAGAAACGTTGGGTCATCAGTCAAGTCGAGTGGCTATTGGGTCGACGCAAGGGGATTGTGGTGTTCAATGCACTTTTGCTTTATGAATTTATAGTTGGCAACACATACTTACATAAAGTAGACTCCGCTTAGTTTGCCAGGAATCTATATAGGACTATATCAACTTCTTAACAAGTCAAGTCGTTAATGCGTACTTCACGTGTATAATATATGAGTATGTCTTTCTTCCATTTCATCGCTAAAGAGCATAGTAGTATATTTTTAGTTTCTCTCGATTACAGATAGCAAATGATAACAAAATAAAGTCAAATAGTGCCTTAAAGCGATTGTAGACTTATTAAAAGTGGGACAAGCGGTCGGGTTCGCATCACCAAACAGTTCTTGTAGCACAAAACACAGTTAAGCATGTTTTTTTGTAAAAAAAAATGGGAAGCATGGTCTGATTTATACAAGTCTGTGGTTGGCACGGTTCCGATCCGCCCTCTCGTTTGTCATACGCTGTCAAAGTGCTGCGTAGTCCGAAGTAATGGAGAAGATATTCCAAGTTTCGCCAACGCAACAGTTTACGACTGTTTCATTGCTATTGACTGTCGGGTTCGTAGGTGAAATTCTGTTTTACATTGCACATGTTTGATTTATGGAGGTGTATAAAATGCGTGTTGTTATTTGTATTTTAATTATCGTTTCTTGGGAATAAAAGAGGAAAATATTACCTTTAAAAGCCTAGAAAAAATTACCATAATTTAAAGATTCTTTTTAATATACAAACATACTATCATGTTTTTATTCCTACGGGATAAACAGAGCCAAAAGTCTTAAGACTCGGAGGCTACGCTTAGCTGAATAAAGGCTTTCTTATATGAAATTGTATAATAAAAACATGAGAATGATAACGATGATTGTTATTTAAGATGCCATATCTCAAATTTGCAATGACTGTCATGTTTTAATCTAATAAATCTGTTCCGTATTCCTTAAATTTAAGACGATAAATACCTTAAAGGGAAATCTGCCTTCCTTTTGACAGCTGTCTGGAACATTCGAAAACCTTAAACGTTGAATCTTTACAATAAATTCGGCTCAAAATTCTCTTTCATATTTCTGGTCAGCGACCCTTGTCCAGCAGAGAATTGACGTGGTATTTTTAGTCTATATTCAACAGTAATAATATAAAACACGGGAACAAATGCGATAGCTCAGAAGCTAGTGCAGCGCTGAATGGATTTCACCTCTTTGTCAGCGCTAAGGAGAGAGCCACTTCATCTGACTGATGACTAGTGCACGTTGTGGAAAATTCAGCTTTCATTGTGGCTCCAAGTACTTGCCACAAAATGAAGTGTGCAAAGATAATTATAGTAGTTAAGGAAATATGTTATTACCTAATGCCTATTTGCAATACTCGTATTATTAAGACGAGCTTTGCCAGGATTATTAATTATTATTATTGTTTACTAAGTGTTTAGGTACATAATATTAAATGCAATAATTTTAGATTTTTTTTTAAATATTCAAACTTTGATAGATGCAACTGCTTGCTGTATTCGATTTAATTAATTTTCTACAGTGATAATCGTATTTTTTTTAATTTTTAAATATTTTTTAAGTTCTCTATCCTTGTAGCACACGAGTCTTATATACAGTTATTATTTATTCACTTCATTAGTAACTAAAATTACCTCTAGAAAAGCCTCTCTCTAATCTAATTTTCAATATTTTTGGAACTATTTTCTCTTTTTGATTAAGATTTGTAAAAAACAAGCCAAGTAAGTATAAGGAATATTCTAAGTTAAACGTTCGGTATAATATTTTGTTTATTACTCATCAAATTTCGTTACTCATTTTTGCAGCCCTCTATGGGACCAAATCTATAGAGCACTTAGGTATCTTCAATAAGGTAATGGATTCTACTACTTAGTAAAAATAATAAAATATAAATGATAAATAGTAAGTTTTAAATTGTTATATGAAAAACCGGATTAATATTTATACCAAAGGAATTAGATAATATGACAATAGAATTATTCCGTACTATATTTATTTTGATCCTAGTGCTAAGTCTGATTTTTCCGTCCAGAAATCATATCCCGTTAGATAAATTACTAAGATTTGAAAGAAAATTGTTGGAGTTTAAGTCTGAATAAGTGAAGGTGGTCTGTGGTCTTAGAAAATCCAAAATTTTAGCGTTAACTTTACAAAATGTTAATTTTCCATATACTCAATAACACGTCTTATATTGTTACGGGGAGACAAATAGTCATCATATTCAGCAAGTATGCGGACTTATTAGTTGAAGTTTCTAAGTAGTATAATTTTTTTTATATGAGAGCATTTTGAAGAAGGTTGAATGACCTACTGGAAGAGAGGCTGAAATGATGCGTTTGTCAAAGATGATTGCAAAACTCATTCAAGGGAAATGGCTTAAATCAAGACTTTTTTATCGATAGGCGAAACCTACCACCTTATCTGACTTTCAATCCGTCAAGTAAACAAACCCACCATTCTGATGAAATTGACTTTCGAGACCCAAAAAATATGCTCTGTCTACCCTGTAAGGGTATATAGACGTGCTATTGAATCTACTTGTATGTATATACATTGAATTTTAAAATCAGATTTCCCAAACCAGACAAAACAAAGCCGCATTAAAATCTGTATCAACGTTAGCATTAAATTACATTGAAAGCGTAATACAAACAGTGCATTTCTGAACCCATTATTATTAGAGTACCCGATTTCAGACAATCTACAGGGCAAATGTACCAATTATCATAACTAACGTGCAGAGTGATGAGATCTGAGTACGCATTTCCCTGTTGTGTGTCGTATTTTGATGTAACCGAATGTAAAGGGGAATATTGGAGTCATTTTATATATTTGTATAAATTTTTTCAAAAATTACATGTTTATATAAGTATATATTTTAAGTCAAAATAAACTAAATTTTTCATTAATTGCGTAGAAAATTGCTTCTTTTGGTGTAAGCGTTTTGTATAATGACTATTTCATCGGAAAGAATGAACATAGAACAAAAATTGTATTGAAATAATGATAGTTATACACAGAGTAATAAAAAATTATATAAAAGCTTTAAATATTATATTACATTAATATATAAAAACAAAATGAAATTGATTATTTCTACAAAATTACATTAAATAATTCTGGGTAAAATATTGTGTCATAAATAGTCTAAAAGCATATATTATTTCATACCAAGTTTCAAGTTTGAATTATTTTATACATTTGATCAAATTATAAAAATATTGAAAGAAAAATTCATTCACACAATATAAGTTTCTGCGAGAATAATATTTCTCTCTTATTATTATCACTCAAATTCAACTCAGGTACTTGGTTCATATCACATTTTGGGCTCAAATATAATGGTAGCGTGCCCAAATTTTTAAGGCACCTATTTTATATCTTGCTCGGCCTGCAGGCATCATTTATCTTACGACTGAGATGTTAAATTCAGTTTAACTGCTCGCGAATAAAGATGTCCTTCTTAGATAAAATAAAAAAAGAGTAGAATTTTCTAGTTTTCTACGATGGTCTCAGTAGCAGAGGGTCGTCGAGTACGAGTGACAATAAAATTAGATAAGTGGAGGATAGTCTCGCCACTGTCCGGACGGGTTGAGGCCGTTTGGTAGCTATTTTTATTCGCCCAAATTAATATAATGAGTATAATATAAATAATCGCGTCATTGGTCCCTTGAGAATTGTAAAATATAAAGTAATCTGTCTGTTTTCACACAGAAAGTAATATTCTATCCGTGTTCCAAATTTCAGAGAAATGGGTTTGGCAGTTCTCGATATAAATGTTGCAAAAAATTATACTTTGTTTTATATACGAATAGAAGATTTATTTGAAAAAAAATGTAATGCATATAAATTTTCTCTATATAAAATTAAAATGTGTAAATTTCGTGTTTTTCCACTGTGATAAGTTTATAGGTATCTATTGGTGTATTATTCTACCTACCTTCTATTATCTTATTCTACCTAATAGTATACAATTGATTTTGTATTCATAAAATAAAATCTACACTAGTTTACAAAGAGCGTCAATATCAGTCTTCATGATTATTGTTAGATTGTGAACATTGACTATGTATCTCGAATCGACATCAAAGGCGCTCCTTAATAGGTCCATACATTTTTTATTAGTAACCAAATGAAAAAGTTACAAAAGAGCTCCAACCTTTCGTCCGTCTTGCGGACAGAATCAATCGCAGTAAAACATGGTTCGAGAAGCCACTAAATCTGCTGATTCAATTACAAAAGCTTTTTGATTTTCAACCATAAAGTCAGAGAAATAAGGATAGTAATAGTTTGTGGATCGACCAAAGAAACTTGGGAAATGTGTATATCTGTTCGCTTTTCTGTAATGACACGAAACGAGTAGACTTTGAACGGGAACGAGGATATCAGAATGGATTACAGACGTCCTAAATGGACCAAACGGTACCTTTCACATATGATTCGACCGTTATTATATAATCATACATTATTTTACATATTATCAACATTTTTTATTAAGTTACATCGTTGTAACAAAAATATATCTACAAATGTTATTGTTTACATTGGTTTTTAGAAAACACGTTTTACAGAATAGAATACCTATCTACTATAAAATACTTGCTTCATTTAGAGTTAAATTTCTAGCTATTTGCCATAAGGTGGAAGCCGACGAGTTTCTACTAGATACCAGTAAGTTGGCAAATACGAATTCGGTCCAACTATAACAATATGGCATGCATAATATACATGTATGTAAATTTATATCATGAAATAAACGTTTAAGACGGCAACCTACCATTTTTCCTTGATAACACCTTTCATTCAATTAAATCAGCTTCTGCACTTGCATCTAAGGTCTGCGGTTATAACCATAACATTAGCACGTGTCTAAAAATGAAATTGATTTTGCCCCCTTCCTGCGTGCCGTATCAGCGAACCTCGAGTGCGGCGCTAATAACTACCGGGTTGCTGAGGGATGTTTATTTAATGGCAAACAGACACGTCTAATATCATCTGTCCCCACACTATACTCAAACCCTTGCTGCTCAGTAAATAAGAACTGTAAGTTATCAGATAGAAAGTTTTTTGACGTGACGAAGCTATAGATGCTTTAATGGGATCGCACCCGTATCTACAGACGGATAATAATTTTTCGTTGGTTCAAGAGGCTGTCTGTGATAGATTTTAATTTTATTGCGTAGTCACATTATCATGTGTGGTTGGTAAAAATTTATAGCCCCCTAGTTTTCTACTCAGTTCATGATCTATATTATTTTAAAACTATCTTTAAGCTGTACATAAACAAATGTATCTTCTTTTGATCGCTGGTGATTTGCGATTTAATTACAGCTATCAAAGATTTCAAATTGAACAACAAATTTCAAAGAAAAGCATGTTCAATAAACAAACTCGATATAAAGCTAAAAATGTTCAAATAAACGAATTTTAACTCGCGATAAAAACAATGGTCTTCAGAAAAGGTTTTTTACATTTGCGACGCCCCCTATTGTTTAAATTGTGAAACTGCCACGGAATCGCACAACCGTCTGAGGGCACATTCAAATGATAATCTGGGCATACGTTAAACGAATTATTCGTGTAGTAGGACGGTGGAAATGTCACATTATCTTGATTTAGGGTAATACGAAACGTAAAGGTGAATGTGCCGGGAAATGGTGTAATTAAGGAAGGAATATTAAAATTGAGGTTGTTTACACACTTGATTGGCATTGGCTCAATATAATTGGGTATCTGCTTCTACTGTGTTTAACTCTATGCTAATAAAAATCGCAGTTTTAAAAGAACCTACAACTATTACTCTTAAAGTATATCAATTTATTATGAGTTATAAGAAACTTACTTATATATTTCCTACGTTAATGCCCAAACCTTAAGGACTTGACAATTTGACAAAAAACTGTATCACAAATGTGAACTGGGTGAATGAATTGGTATGAATTGCTTTGTTTGCTCAATAATGATATAAGTAATTGCATTGAATAGGTAATTGCATAGGAAGAAAGTTTATATAAAATTTTATTATGCTGACCAAATCTTGACGTTTTTTATTATTTTATTCATTTTTAGTAATTCATTATTATTTTCATTAAAATTTATTAACCTTTGACATTGTAAACTTTAATGGTAGGACATATTTTTATTGTATTGATATCAACTTATATAGCTCCACAATGATGTTAAATAAATAAATAAAAAATAAAAGAACTGTACTTGTCTTAAATATATTTTTACTATGAATTAAATTGTGTATATTTGTATAATATAGTAACTAAGTTATCTTAAATCGACTTTAACATTTTTGGTCCTTACTTTTCTAAAGTAGAAGATCCTATAAAATTATATATTCCTATTAATATATAAAGCCATTAAGAAAACATGCTGCCTGTTCCCCATTTTTATATATGCACTTCATTTCTATGTACTAAAAACCCGGAGTATTTACTCTGTGACTCAAAAATAGACCACTTTTAGCGAAATTGCGTCGCTATCAAACTGAGTCGAACTAGCGCAACTGAATGGCTTATTCTGCATGCTTAATACTTTTTTTTTACCCTTTTCTGACAATTTATATTTAATAAAAAATTATAATTTAAACAAGCTCTCGAATAGATCAGTTAAGGATATTTTATTATGTTTGTGTATTTATTTATAATCCTTTTGTAACCAAATTGATGTCTGTATTTTTAGATTGATCTATATAAAAAGAAAATATATAAAATAACACAATGAGTAAAAATTTCTTTAAACAAACGTTTATAAGTATATTTCAAAGGCTAAAAATACTAATTAAATTGTTAACATATTGAAATTGCCAAGAGATAACAAAAGATAACCTTATTATTATATTATTACTGTTAAAACTAACATTTCCCAAGGCCATTTAATATTGCACTACGAAATTCAAAATTCGTTACAGAATAAGAATCCTTACTGCTAGCCTCGACCCTTCAGATAGTGGGTACAAACACTACCTACCAATGGCTATCTCGGTTGGACTTCGGGCTTATCCCTGGACTTAACGGAATCTAAACGTGCCTTCTTCTGAATAGTATTTCAAGAGAATTGTTTTACAAGTATCTATAAGTTACCTCTGATTTAAATCATTCTATGATAAACATTTATTATTTGATTAAATTGCTTCAAATGGTATCGCCTCAATTATGTTATGATTTGTTTTTAATGATGCTATTAATAATTTATGTAATATTTTATGTAACGTTTACTGTAATAAATATATTTCTGAGAAGTCAAAGATCAGCGACGCCTACGATCGTTGTTTCGTTGTTCGGTCCCAACATAAGCTACGCCGTAGCCGATAGGACTTCCCGTATAAGCTACGGCGTAGCTTACACTGTATTTTAGTTATCAGCTTTGAAAAATAAAGTGAACGACAATAAACTCCTTTATTTCACTTTGTATTAAACAAAAAAATACTGTGAATTATGAATGATTCTGCTCGTATTTTTATTTGGTCTCATTTAAAAAGATAATAGATTTTAACTCGTAATGCAGGTTTTTTTTTATCAAATATTAAGGGCATACTTTTAATTTTAAGAAACAAATTTAAATGTAATTAATCTGATTGTGATATAATTATCTATTATAACAAAAAAAAAGAAATTTATCTGATCGCCTGCATCATTATTTTATCATATGATAACGAAGATAATTCAATGTCAAAACCATTATTATTCATAACACATATTTGTTTTTCTTTGATACGTCAGTCGTCTACAATGTAATTGTGCATTTTCGCTGCACTTTTCATCGGGGATATAGCTCAGTGGCAGAGCAATCGACTGCAGATCGATAGGTCCCCGGTTCAAATCCGGGTGTCCCCTATATTCTTTTTGCTCTATTTTATGAGTAGTAAATAAAATTGACAAATCGATGTAAAAAAAAAAGATTTTTGGATATCAAAAACTATTTTTAACGTGTGTTACAAATACATATTTTTCTTTAAAAACCTGTCACTGACACGATACAAATTTTATTATCTACCAGCTACCAGCTAGTTATCATATAATCATTAATTGGGACGGTTGTAATTTATCTAAAATTTAATTTTTGTTAAAATTGGTGATCATATGATAAAGACGTAATAAGAGGGGTGTTATAAATATATAGGGAAATATTTATAACACCCCATGTTATAAGTTTGACGAGTTTGTTATAGTTCGGGGGTTTTATAAATTTTTAATTTAATTACTTGTTAGAAAAATAAATAGAATCAGGTCTTTTCAAGATCGGTTATTCTCCCTAGATCCATCTAAACTATCTCTATTTCAGTCGTAAGAAAAGTACACACATGTACCTATGTCAACAAGGGCTGTCTTCGTAACCCCGAGTGGCCTTGCAGATTCAGCAATCCTTTGTTTATGACACAGATGATGTTAAAAATAGACTTTCTATTAATAATTTGACATTAGTTTAATAATGTCACATTATGCTTCTTACATTATAAAATTTAAAAGCTCTTTGTTTTGATAACATTTCAAGTATACATTTTAATAGTAGATCCAAGGCAATTACTTTTTTGGCAAATCTATTAAATAAATTTACCTTTATCTAAATGAATTTTTATCTACCAAATCTGAATCTGAGACCAAATTATAAAAGTGGTACCAAATTATAAAAGTGGACTAATGTAACGCTAGTCAGAAATTATTTACTTTCCTTCTAGTCACATCAGTAAAATTAGCTTTATTATTATATCAGTAATTAACCGACTTCAAAAAGGAGGTGGTTATCAATTCGTATACCTTTTTTTTTTCTGTATGTAAATCGATTACGCCGACGTTTCTGGGCCGATTTACGTAATTCTTTTTTTGTTCGACGCAGATTGTTTGCCATTAGGTCCCTTAAATAGTGCGTAAGTAATTATTGTTATATACAAACTCTATATTTTATCACTGCTTGAAGTCGGTGCCTTTGTAATGCCGTAAATCCAGTAAAATGGGATAATTATACCTCAATCGTTATTACTAGATGGCGCTGCTGTTTATAAGAGGCACCGACTTCAAGCGGTGATAAAATATAGAGTTTGTATATAACAATAATTACTTACGTACTATTTGAAAATAACGCTAATTATTATTATTTAATTCTTTTTAGTTCTTGTTCACAATACGCACATTAGAAGTGGGTTTTTTTAAACGTAGTTTTATTTATTTTAATTATATCAGTCGCAGTAAGCGACCTCCGCAAAAAAATGATTATAATTATGATGATAAATGATTATGAGGTTTTCTCTATCGGCAACATGGGTGTGACTATTTATATGCTGCGGTAACTGCTTTCCATCAAAAAGACATCATATGTGTTTACCTACTTAGTATTAAAAAAGTATTTTCTATAGAATAAAGTGATTATTCGCTAAGTTATCCATGTTTAAAGTGACCTTTTTAACGTATGCTGTTCGCGTCGTCACACAGTTTATTCAGGTTCTATTCGGGTAAGCCTGTCACCTACTTTTAAAATGCCATTGTAATTTAGACTTTAAAGCACAGCAATAAGAATGTTGTTATTTGATTTATTGTAAGAAATCTCCTTCATTACAAGGGTCGGCCTCCAATCTCCTATGATTGCTTGATGCTGAATTCGCTGTATTTGTTTAATGAATTTGCAATAAAATAAAGTATTTCATTTAGTTATTGCTTTTTTCTTTACCTTAAATAAATTTTCTTTCATTTCAGAACGGGAAAATTGTGCTCATTGTAGCCCACAATTGTGATACACTTGACCTTAACACATTCTTAGGTTTGGGCTTTAATATAGCAATTTAAATGTATGTTATATGTGTAATTAATATAACAAACGGGTTAATATAATTCGTAGTTTATCTCTAGAACTCTTATAAAGCTAATACGCTTTTTGCTAGTATATCTTTATACTATATAATTATTTAAAACAATATATTTATTGACAGCGATATGTGGGATACAATTAAAATAAATAATCTGCAATTTTATGGGAAACTGTGAAAATGGGTTTGTTGTTGGATCTGGGATAACAGAAAAAGAGAGATATTGAAAGACGATTGCATGTGTTATGTGTTACAAACAATGAAATTAATTCTCTGTCTTACAATGTTAGTATACTATGCCACCATACATTTCCACCCATATTAAAAAGGAGATGTACAAAGAGAAGATTTTATATAAAAACTAGCTTAAACCGCGAACTTGGTCGCACTACTATTATCAATATCAAGGGTTTTATGTGGTGTATAAAAATGACACCAGCGCTATATTTTAAACTAATGCCCACGAATTTGTACGCGTAGATTTTACGATGATTGTTATACATTATTGCTCAGTTACAATATATCCATCGTACATTTTGCCGGGATTAAAAGTAGTCTATCTTTTATTCTAGGTCATAGTCCATGGTTGTGAAAATTTCATCCAGATCCGTTCGGTAATTTTTATGTGATGCGCGTACAAATATACAGACAGACATACAGACGGACGAAAATTCTTTCTCAAAAAAGTTTTGGCTTCTATAGGCCCTATAAAGAGCCCCTTTTTTCTTAAATATTTCACAGACATAGCTCAGCTACAATTTTATTATATGTATATGTTAGAACTTTTACAATAAAACTGAATACGGAATTAAATTCCATTCAGTAATTTTCATGATACAAGTACAAACATACAGCCAAAATTAAAAAAAAAATCGATTCGGTCTCTGTAGGTCCTAAAAAGACCCTTCACATTTTTTCTCCTAAATATCTGTCATGTACAGACAAAGCTCGGTTACAGTTTTATTATATGTAGGTATGTACGATATATGTTAGAAAACATTTGTTACATTCTCTTGACAACTATGATCTGCAGCCGTAGGTACTGGGCTAGATGAAAAACAACCGCGCCGCCGCAACAGTCTGCGGTCGCCGAATTCATTTTACAAAATTTATTACATTTCGATAATCTGTTATTTTCATCCGGCCGTACTGAATTTTAATGACGGAAGATAGCCAATTTGACAGTCAGTCCGATGCTTTATTGACTACCAATGACTTTGTTTTTCCGATGGAAACAAATAAAAAATGTATTTGATTCACTGACTACGTTTTCTTTTTCCTCAGTTGGAATATCAGGTTTGACGATGGTAACATGTATTAAAAATCTGGTTATCGCGGTAAAAATTGCGTCAATATTATTAATTTTTAATGAGGAAAATAATACGAAAATTATAATTAAAAAGGCGAATTACAAATTTCAACCTTATGCCGTGAAGGGATCTCTTATAGTCAATTAACGATTGACTGAAAGGATATCATTTTTTATGTTTTTGTTTATTAAGATATTAACAAAATAATCAAGAGTGATAACAAAAATTTAAGCAGAAAGCAGAAACCAAATGTTGTAGTTAGTCAGTTATTAGGCTTAAATATTGAACAATATATTTTATTATGTGCGAATATGTAGCAACAATCATTATATTCTTTATTCTGATCACATTTGCGCTCAGTATCATATCAATTCATTTGTATGAATACAAAAGAAACATTCAATACAAGGAGCGCCATTTCTGCGTCGCTGCAACTTTACATAATATCAGCAAAATATCTTACGCCTGTGTCATAAAACAAAATAAGCACAGAAGTTATCGTTTTAAATTTTTATCATTGTCGAAATTAAAAAGTACCTAGTACTCATGTCATATGTAAAGGAACAAAAAAGGGTTTGAAACATTGATCTCCATTATTTCTGTGACTGTTTCAATTAGTAATGAAACTAGTAGTGATATAGTTTTCATGAGCTTTATTTTCGTCTTAAATTTTGACGAGCATTAAATTTATTTTGAAAGTAAAACCTCAATTTGAAAACTGACGAATATAATAAGCTCATTGACCAAAAGATGAAGAATGAGACAACTTATATAATATAATCAAGCAATTATGAGTCATAATGTGCGAACAAATTAAATAGCATTTAGCGCACTGTAAAACGTTAAATATTTCAACTTTTGATATATAATTGAGGTAGCTTTAGCTTTCTATTATTAATGTTTTGTAGCTCCGTCCAGTTCTACACGTTATAAACTATCCTTCACGGAGATAAGATAATGCTTAGAAATCATGAATTATTCTACTCTGACATTGCGTGGAAGTGTAGCATTATTTTCTGGACTGGAACATTGATATATTAGGTCACGTATAACCTGGTATCGGGAACATAGTAGGCGCCTAATTAGCAAGTGTAGGTGTGACATGAGTCGATAGATTTATGTTCATAGGTTTAATCTGGGTTTAATATATGTACAATATAGTCTAGACTGGTCTCGAATGTGCTGTAACTCGATATATTTATGTTCTTAGGGCTTCCATGCTGGTCTGAAAGCAAAAGAAAAATGTAAAATGTGCCAGCTGCTACTCTTCGTGCACAGATTGTAAAAGTCTATAAAGGGAAAGGGCTTGAAACAGACATTCTCATAGATGATGGGCTGCCAATCTTTCATTATGTCTGAATCTCCATTCCACCAATGAGCCCATACCATTTTGCTAAATGTGGCCTTCAATTCTCGCGTGTCTGGGTTCTATCTACCTCGGAATGGATAAAGACGTAACACTGTATCTGTATCATAGGGTAAGTAATTAGTTCTTAGCCTGCTTTGTTCCGCCAGAGTTTGGTGTTATTTTGGCTTTTAAAAGAATGAACATTTTGCTTTTAAATATTTTCATTTACTCCACATTTTGATATTCATATTTACAGTTTAAAGTCTTATGACTTATTAAGAAGTACGTCTATCGGAATAGAGGTAATTACAGATCAATATAATATTTAGTATATTAATAATACTATAAAAATAATATACGAAAGGCACTTCATCTTTATCACGCCAATATAAATCATAAGCAAGTACGAAGCCAAGAAAAACATCGAAACATCAGCAGTATTCTCAGGCTGAACCTAATCTACTACGGTAAGAGGATCACGTCAGCTTATTTGTGTTTGTTATGAGATATCAGCCCCCTGGCGCCTGCTCTGCAGTTGTCTTGCAATGCCCTTTCTATTGTGAAAATAATTTTGCCATCCTCGTTGCTGGCATGAAATGTACTCAAGCTTTACTTGTATATCCTTTGGAATGACTTATTTTGTTTCATTTGATGCTTTTACACATTTACACAGTATGCACAAATAATAATTTGTTTAAAACTCTTTCCACTTGTTCTTGTGTTTACAAAGATTTAATACAAATATTGAACGCCTTTATTTAATTTAAACCTGTTTAAACTTATTATTCCATCGATAAAATCCGTTTTCTTTCCAAATTTCATAATTCATTTTTATCATATTTCTTTATTTTGTGTGTAAAATTATATAGTTAAATAATCCCAGTCAGTAAAAATCCATCGCCGTGCAATAAGAGTACAATATGCTTTTTAACAGTACATTTTTCACAATTCACATAATATTTGCAACTCTAAACACATTAATATGAACACCTAAACGCTTACATGTTAAAACGCAAATGAGCAATTAATGCAATAAAACAAGCACGTTATTCAGTTATAAACTTCTGGTACTGTTGTATTTCAAATACGACAAAATTTTTTTCAACGTGGATTGTTTAAATCCACTATAACGAAATTGTACACTTGTATCTAATGTTTTTAAACCCTAAGAAATGGCTCAATCTGAAAGTGTGTTAAATGTCTCGTATTTCCAACAAAGTACTCAAGGTCACCATAAAATTTACACAAACATTGTCCAAAGTATATTTATGCACATGTTTTGTGCATAAATATTTCTTACAAGAAACATAAATATTCGTCTTTCATCAAGTCTCCTGACTTTTTGTTCCATCCACCCCGTAAGGGAAAGGAAGCTCCGGTGGTCTAACAAGTATCGTTCATATTATTTTTGAGTCATATTACTAAATATGTAACGATAGTTATAACTAAATATGTAACGTTTGTATGATAATTCGTCGTTTTTCTTCATTGTTTGTCGGTAAGAGGTTGTGCAGTTACGTTTATATTTGGGAAACTGTTGAAAAACCAAATAAATAAAAAATAAATAGTTCAGCTAAATTGTACTGTCTAAACGAGTTCTACCTACCTTCAAAAAGTAATGTAATGTATATTTCCAGCCTCAAACAAAAATATACATAGATTTTAATAACAATGCTTCTAAAGGAGACAAAGTAAGAGGTTATTTATCTTTTATTACCTCGAGTTCTCGAGAAACCAGTGCAGAATCCGCAGAGATAGGCACCCCTTTAATATTAGAAGAGGTGTACAAAAATATGAATTCATGTGAACATTTGACATATTTTTTTAAAATTGATACCAAATAAGTATAATGACTTCCATGATGTATCGATTAACGAAGTATCTGACCGCTCCTCAGGAGGTCCCGAGTTCGATTCCCGGTCAATGATGGAGATGTCTATTTTGTCATAATTTTAACATTTATTTGTCTATATCTATATATGTATTTTTTATAAAATATAGTATCGTTGAATTACAGTATTCCATAACACAATTCTCGAATTCAGTTTTTAGGGCCTAATCAGTCTATATGATATGCCCCTAAATATTTATTTACTATCTAAATTTCCTTTATATAGACTTTCAGAATTATTTTATGACATTTATAGATAAAACTACCAAATTAGGTCAATTTCTACCTACACAAGTCTTAAGTGCAGCCAAATCGCCTGTATTGTATGTTTTTCGATCATATTGCTTTTAATAAAAATTATTTTTTTATTTCTTTAACTATTGGTTTAATTATAGTGACTTAAAACACATAGTATTAAAACTCAAATGACAACAAATATTTTCTGAATATTTTTCAGTATCTCATCTTCATTTCTTACGGAATAAACAGAGCCAAGAGTCACGAGTCTCGAA
>JADGIL010013776.1:0-17545 GCA_020352625.1 Cactoblastis cactorum
TATTTATTGAGCTCCGACGTTTCGGATATTTTTCAGCATCCATCTTCACGGAAGATGTCAGTCTTCCGTGTTAAACCGCGATAAAATCCGTTAAATTTGTTTCATTTCAATGTCTAATATTCGCGTAAACTTAAGAAATAATTAGGTCATTATTAATCAACCGCGCCCTAAGTTTCAATTCCGTTTTGTTTAAAAATTGCTGATATATCGCTTGAAAATCACAGAAAATAACAGAATAAATATGCCTTAATTATACCTTAGTGTTGAGATGTTTCTAGCTTAATTCTTGTTCTATCAATTTTCGATATATCAACGTTATTTAGAAACAAAAAACCTTTCAAAAAATTTAACCTTGTGTACAAATAAAACCAATATTTAATCTCTTCTTTGTCCAACAGCCAACACCAATCGCGATCACCATCAAAGGCAAGAAGTACGTAACAGTCGACACTGATAACATCGAGATATCCATCACGGACATCCTCCAACGGCCAGTCAAAACTCTGAAACCTGAGGAAGTCATTGCCCAATCCGGAACGAGATTAGCCGACGACGTCGTAGTACTATCCAAACAGCCGCTGACACAGAAAAATCCTACGACTTTCGTCCTTAATCTGAGCAAGATTAAGTCACAATATGGCTTGTACAAGATTGCGCTGAGTGCTGGCACTAAAACGGCCAACTTGAATGTAGCGGTGTTGGGCGAGATACAAGTACAGAACTGTGAGGTTGGTCTGGGCGACGTGGACGGCACCACCAGCCAGAAGGTCACCAATGTGCCGTATCCTTCTCAGCTGACTGAAGAGTTGCAGGCAGATCACTTGCAAAAGTAAGTTATTTTAATGACTACACAGGGGGAAAAAGATTGGTGTTAATCAGTCAATTGCCAATTGTTTGATGAGATGAATTTGAAATATATTTCCTGAAAACTATTAAAATCAAATTATAATCGAATTCTTGTATAAAAGTAACAGAGCCTTGTACAAAGAAATACAAAATTTTGTTTTACAATTTCTGTGAAATCTGATCAGTCTTTTAAAAATTATAAAGAATTGAATACTTTAATGTTAATATTTTTTTGTAGACCTAGTGAATAAATTTTGGTAGCCATGTGAAAAATTCCAAATGAAAGAATTTTGGAATGGTGATAACCTAATTTGTGTGATGTTATAGTTTGTGTGATGAGATACATAGTTAATTTTTTTTATTAATTATATATTTCTCGTGTTTCAGACTAACACTGAAGTTCACGGTGCGAGACAAACAAAACCGAGCAGTGTTAGTGCAGCAAGCGTTCGTGCGCGTGGGCAGCGTCGCCAGCGCGCCGCTCGAGGCCATCTTCGTGGCGGAGCCCGACAGCGCCCGCGCTTACCGCGTCGAACTGGTTAGCCTTCATGCTTGTAATTTGAAATACTTAGCCCTAACTAAAGGGAAGCAATTAACTCTCAGTTCACTTGTATATCTACGTTTTATAATGATTTTGGAGATATCATCATGTTTCGTTTAAAATAAAATATAGCTAATACACAATGCCTCAAACAGAACGTAGGCGCGATCAGCAAGCACCTTAATCACCAGTCTGGGCAGTACGAGCTGAGCATATTCCTCGGAGACAGTGCTGTCTCTAACCCCATCGCCTGGGACCTTGGACGGGTCTCCTTTAAGTTCGAGAAGGATTCCAATGCTGTTGGTGAGTACACTGACTTATATAAGCCCTATTGTAATTTGTTAAGATAGCAAAATGTTAAAATGCGACTATGACGAATAGGTATTAGGTTTGATTTCTACATCATCTTCAGTTAATAAGTTATTTGAGGAATTGTTTTAATAGCGAATGGGTTGATTATTTTTTGTTTGTGTGATGATGGTGTGATTAAGGACCTTCAGGCAACATACGAAAATATTTACCAACAAGTTGAATGTTGACAGCATATTAATTTCAACATTCCTCAGAAAAATTTACAGTCTTCGTTTGTATCCCTCAGGAGCCCGAGTGTCGACTCCCGCGTCGCCGCATCGCGGGCCTTTGCCCGAGATCTCTCACCAGTTCCGCGCGGCGGAGCCCCGTCCGCCCCGCCTGGTCTCGGACGTGTTCGCGGGAGCGTGCGCGGCGCCGCTGCTGCTGCTGCTGGTGTTGTGGGCCAAGCTCGGCATCAACTTTGGTAACTTCCCCATGTCCCTGAGTGCAGTCCTGTTTCATCTGTCCCTCGGAGGTGAGTACATATTATAAAAATTGAAATGATTTTCGACCTATTTGCTAAAAAAATTTACTATTGCGCATCTTTTGATTTTATTGAAGACCTTTATTATTGCATATATGGTATTACGACGTCATCAGCTGCAATTATCTGTGCTGCGCTGCAATTTTCTTAGGTATACTGAACACCTGTTGCTTACAGCGTCTCTGGGTCTGTACGGCGTGTTCTGGCTGCGGCTGACAATGTTCGAGACGGTGCGGCTGCTGCTGCCGCTCGCCGCGCTCACCTTCCTCTCCGGACACCGGCTGCTGCGTCGCCTCGCCGCCAACAAGCAGCACTAGCTCGCCAGCAAGCCCAGCTCGCTACTGTGTGGAGCCTACCTCTACAGACAGTTTACAAGTAGCTGTGATATTAAACATGTCAAAATATGTAATCCTTTGCCTTATTTAACCAATCAGGGTCATTGAACAAGTAACAATTTAAAACGATAATGCATTACTAAAATCGCGCTAAATCACGTCTTTTGTTTTTTTATTCTGATTATTCGTATTTAAATCAAAGATTTTTAGCAACATTTGTTTAATATCACGGACTGAAGCTACCTGTAAAATATTTTTTTGTTGATTTGATTCCACTTTATGTAGTTCTACGTACTTGTCTTAGTCAGATGAAAAGATTACCATTGTAATTTAAATGGATATTGACATTGTTGGTCGGCTACTACGCATAGATTCTAAAGTCTATTCAATAGAGCATTAGAACTCACATTAAAAAGGGTCTATTGTCAACTTTGTCCCATCTGAAACTATTTTCTAGACATTTATGTATATATACATACCTTTATTGAAGATAGTCAGTGTTTCTGGCAAAGTAAAGGTCCGATTTCGAACCATCATATTAATTTCAAGGATAAGACTACTATTCTACTATGAGTGCTGGCATCTTGTATGAGAAAAATATAAAACTAATTCAATTTGTTTTACGGACCATATGAACAATGCACTTTAACCAGTAACGAATTTTTGCTTTATAAGAACGATCCGCAGAGGCATAACAATATTATTGAAGAGTTGTAGGCAAGGCTGGATTTCAAATGTTAAGTGAAATGTGTGTTTGAAATACAATGAAAGTTGTATCATAGGATAAGAATGACACAGGTGTGCAAATTTTTATAATTTATTCATAACATAAACCATTTGCACTTTTGGATCCTGCTTATATAAGGGAACATTGATGACTGAGGATAAACGATCGTGCGAGGGGAAATTTCCCTTCGCACAATTTGCTATATAATTTGAAGTTGAAATATAAGTATTTTCTTCTTTAATGTTCCAACGGGGTTTAATTTTGTTGTAAAGTCCACTTTTATGAAGTTTATAAAACGGACTCTCCAAGATAAAAAAAGTACCATTTTATGCATTAAGATTTATTAATAAAAAAATGTGATTCGTTACTGCTTGTTTCTATTTGTTACTTAAACCTAGGGCAAATTAAAAATATATTATTTGAATTAAGTTTATTGTCTTACATACAAGTTACAATTAAGATTATTATCACACACAAATCCAATCATTTCCAATGATTATATTTTTACTAACTTAAAACATGTAATAAAATACATTTCAAAATTTAACACTATTAAAATGCAGATAATGCATATGTATAATTAAGCTTATATTAATTTTATACATTTTATTAATTCCTTATCAAAATACAGAATCTCTATACAGTAAGTAGAGGTTACAAAATGTATCAGAATGGTTTAGTTCGCGAGAAAGATGTGTATGTCAAATAGTTATGGAATGCTATTAAGAAATTACTATTATTGCAATTTCATGTCCTTTCTAATTTGAATCGAAATAACAGAACTTGTAATTTAAATTGTATAAGATTAATGTCACAAAATATTACAATTATTATGTCCACAAGTCAATTTAAAAACGAAAATCTTATACATATATGAAATGGGTATGTACATATGTCAAAATAATCATCAATCTATTCAGCCTTTCCGATTCATCTTGATCCAGACACTCGTTTTATTGCAGGTACAAATATAAATTCCGTCATACGTGGCATCTGCGGCGTATCGGTTCAACCGACATTAAAATTATTAGAATATTTAATAATGTCAATTCAAAACGCCAAGAATTTAGAATTCTGCGTCCAAAGTAAAAACATTGTCCATGCGATTTGCCATAACTCCCCACTTTTGGTACTCTCCTACTTTCTTTTCAAAGAAGTTTGTTTTTCCTTCCAATGATATGAGATTCATGAAGTCGAATGGGTTCTTTGTATTGTAGTGCTGTAAAATAAAAAGTTACAATGTGAACTTTTGATTGAAAAAAATCTTGTTAAAGTTTTAAAATGAAAGCAAAGTATGATCCAAAAAAATGGTGCCCAGAATAATATTGGTCTATTTATTAACTGGCTTTTTCCATATAGATAAAATTGCCAGAATGCTCAATCCTCATCAGAAGAGCTTTATTTCAGAGAACATACTACAGCTATTGATAAAGGTGAAAATGTATGTGAAAAGAATTGTAAGGATTGTGAATGTGTGTTAATGCTTTCATGCATTAACTTCAGATTTAGATAGTGTAAAGGGTACTTTTTATCCAGATCCCAGGATATAACTAGTCGATGTCGATACTCACCTTCTCGCCAATCAAATCGACCAGCAGCCTATCAGCCACGAACTCTATGTACTGCGACATGAGTTCGCAGTTCATGCCCAGCAGTCGCACGGGCAGCGCGTCCGTCAGGAACTCCTGCTCAATGACCACGGCGTCACGGATGATCTGCAGCACCACCTGCGGCGACGGCTTCTGCACCAGGTGCTTGAACATCAGGCACGCGAAGTCTGTGTGCAGACCCTAAGGAAGATTCCAATGTTTTCTCTACTGTTTTCTCCTATTTAATACAGTCTGCGACAAAACTTTAAGCACACCTAATCGTATTATTTAGTAAACCGTACAAGTAACAATTTTTATTTATAATGTTGCAATGGACGTAATAAAATGTTTTAGTTGCATTTCATTTTTAGTTACATCCTTATTTACTTTTAACAGCCCCACGGAAAAAGATTCAATACATAGTATTAGAGTGAGTCACCTAGTAATTGTGAGAAAAACAAGATTATAAGCCAAACTGCTCAATTAACAAAACGATACAGTAAAGTAATTTAAAATTATTTGAATGGTTCTGAAAATCATCTTAAAAAAACATTCATGATGCAATTTTGAAAGTTTCATCTAATTCAACTTTGGTAGCCAGATAAATCACTATGAAAGGGGGTGTAAATACGAATGTACGTATGTAATGTTCAACATTTATTGAAGATTCAACAACCAATCTCATGGAAAAAAATGTGGCAGTATTTTTTCTGATGAAAAATAATTTTGATGAACCTGATGGTTATTGGTATTATTGATTTAAGAAAGGAAACGTATGTATTTGAGTCACTGTCAAATGGGAGGAGGCAGTGTGAACGTATATGCTGCAGTTGTCACCATGGAAAGTGATTTAACGTTTATTTTGTCTAGTAATTTAAAGAATGAAGGTTATTTAAATACCTACCTTAAAACACCAGCTGTCTAAACACGATTGCAAGAGAACAATACATTTTTTTTTACTCAATTATGCAAAATTACATGTTGTGAAGTGTGCAATATTTTTCAGATCATAATATTAAAACATTACTCGTAAGTTGGCTAGTAAGGTCTCCCTGATCTAAATCGATAATTGTTGGGCAGACCTAGGTCTAGACTTGCAACGGTCGGCAATTTGAAATAATTAAAAAATTTAAAAAATATTTATTGAAGGAATGGTAAAATAACATGGATCAAGAAAATATTTAAAAAAATCTTTTCTAGATAGGATGATAAGTATTTTAATGCTTAAAGGAGAACCTATATCTTGTTAAAATTTGTATTAGGATTGTTAAGAACTTTATTTTTAAGTTTTGTCATACTAATAGCCTAGTAATTATATTGTTATGTTAATTAAAATCTAACCATGAAACAATAAGTGTGCTAAAGTTTGTTGTGGACTTGTATCTCAAGACTGCTGCACATTCTTTAAATACATATATGTTAAAAAGAAAACTTGGTGTACTTTTAGTAAATTGTAGATAGTTTATAGCAATGTTATTAATAAATAAAATGCAAGACTATTAGTGTTACAATAAGGCATGAAATTTTTATATACTGAGCAAAGCTACTAAATATGATCAATTATCAAAACATACCTCATCCCTTGAAATAAGCTCATTGCTGAAAGTAAGTCCTGGCATAAGGCCCCTCTTCTTCAGCCAGAAGATGGAAGCGAAACTGCCAGAGAAAAAGATTCCCTCAACTGCAGCAAATGCGACAATACGTTCACCAAACGTTGCAGTCTTGCTGGCAATCCACTGCAGAGCCCAGTCTGCCTTCTTCTTCACACAGGGCAAAGTCTCAATGGCATTGAACAGGAAGTCCCTGATAGAAAAACTTATTAAACATTGACTTCCTGTTATTCATTAGAATTTTATAGAATAAATGTGAAAGTACTGTTACTTTTGATTAATGACCCAAAAAGCTTAGCTATGTAACTGCCTATCACAACCTTTATCTAACTTGGTATTGTTTGAAAGCTTAAAAATATATCAGTACTTTAATATTGGGAAATCCCAAAAAAGAAAATTCATGTACAAACAATACTGTGTCTGTTGTGTGTTTGTCAATATTTACACAGCATAGAAGCACAAGCAAAATATACTTGTACATACAAACTGTACAAACAATAGTTGAATGTGCTCACCTTTCCTTTGGATCTCTAATATATGTGTCAATAAGTAGTGAATACATCTCTGAGTGAACATTTTCCATTGCAATTTGGAAACCGTAGAAAAATCTGGCCTCTGTCACTTGGACCTCCTGTGAAAACCTTTCTACAAGATTTTCATTAACAATTCCATCTGATGCAGCAAAGAATGCCAGAACATGCTTAATGAAATGCCTTTCACAATCTTTCAATGAATCCCAGTCAGATAGATCCTGTAATGAAATATACAATAAAATAAAAATAATTCCAAAAGGGTTAAATTAACATGACGCAACTAACAGTAAACATAAACTATTGGCCAGGTTTTTTAAGGTTGCACTACGCTTTTTTTTTGTTTATAAAACATACTTCATTTACAATAATTAGTTACTATTTACCTTTGACAAATCTACTTCTTCCACAGTCCAAAATGATGCTTCAGCCTTCTTGTACATTTTCCATATATCGGGATACTGAATGGGGAATATAACAAAACGTCTCGGATTATCACGTAGTAACGGTTCCAGTTGTGGGTCAAACTTAGCTGTTGTGCTTTTTTCCATTTTTTCAACATCCATTTTCTCCTCAGTAACGTTGTCGTTCCGCAAAGATAAAACGGTATTTTTCACGGGACACTGAAAATCCAGTGACATATTTCAGTGATAAACAAATTGATAGATACTGAATCCTCAGTGATAAACAAATTTATAGATACTGAATCCTCGCTGTTAAAATATTGATATTTAAAACAGGGCAAATCTAATTTCTACAATGTATTCCCCACGAAATGAATCGCTAAACCTGCGTGGACGCGATAACTCAAACCAGTGACACAGGTATCTGTGGATGTGGGTCTGAAGGACGGGTGGTGAATTCAAGTGTTTTCGGTGTTAATATTTGTCTTTGTCTCTGACAGTATATAGTCAGGCAGTATACACAATCAGTGCCATTTATTTCACGATTCCTGGTGCAAGCTGAACAAACTTTTGATTACATTATGTAATTTATGTTAAGTGTGTTGTAATTATCTGTACTTCATTAATAATGCATAGAATTAACTTGACATATATTAAAAAATTACAGGATATAATGATGATTAAATAAGTAAATTTAAAATTTAAAAACTACCTACACAATAAACTTTTTACATCAGCGATTAAAAACATAGTTGATTAAGACACCTTTCTAAACAAAATAATTAATCTAATCGGTTCATCCGTTTGGAAGACACACGTCAAACATATAGCAGCCCTCTTTTTGTCCTGGGGATTAAAAAGGAATTAAAAAACATCTTAAAAATCAAAACTTTAGATTGTTGATGTTGTTATAGTCGAATTGTCAGTAAAGTTGATTGATTTGTTTTGTTATTGCTGCTGCGCTAAACTGATTTACGGCCATTTTCATCGCAAATGTAATAGTTCAATATATATCCAATTATTGTACCCAAGAGACATGATGACAATAGAAGAGGTTGAGAAAGGAGGTTTTTACACAAACCTTGTGAACGTTGTTTATACCATTGCTAACATTTTCTTTATCCAGAGACATTTTTATATAGGATTATAACACTCAAAAACAATAATAAGCAGAATCTTTATAACACCAATCCAAATCCAAAATAATGAATAAAGTCAATGATCATTCCCACTCCGTAGCCGGTGAATTTTACACAGATGATATAGTTTTAACACTTACAAATGGTGGGAAAAGTTACATTTCAGAATGGTGCTTGAAAATACATTACTTCAAATTAAAACTTTTTAAATAAAGAAAAGTTAAATTAAAAAAGCCTTCGAAAATAATTTTATTTATATATTAAGTAATAATGCAATTAAATTCTGAGTAAAACTGAATAAAAAACTTCGAAAATTACAAAATATATTTATTTTGTCAAACAAGAATGTAGCCGGTTGTGCTATTCGGAACAGAAATTAAAAATAAAATATTTTCAACCAATGACTAAATGGCGGGAAAAATGTTATCCCCCCACTTCTATAAAATCAAAAAGTATGGTAGTGTAACAGAAGACCATGGCATTATATAAGAGCATTGATTTCCTATAAATTAATCTTTGTTTTCAAGTGTTATAAACACAAAGATACAAAATGCAATATGAATTCACATTGTATACATTGAAATAGTTACCCGCGTAAATTGACAACTTTGTGAATACTTTTAATTGGTCGTTACATGAACCAATTAAATAAGATCTTTTCTTTTTTGTAAACAAATAATCATCGGGCTTGGAATTGTTGTTATTCTGCATAACAATTTTCAGTACATAATTTTTACTACCATTCCCAAAAGTAAATAAAAACTACCTATATAAAATGTAAAACCAATTAGTATAAAATAAAAAATTAATTAGTTTGTGATTATATGGCGGCCAAACAATTTTATATGAAATACAAAAAAGTCCTGATGAAACGATAAAAACATTTAAGCTTTTTTTTATGAGAGATCACCGCCACCAATAGACACCTGCGAAACCCGGGGGGTCACCGCAGCGTTGCTGGCCTTTATGGAATTTATACGCTCTTTTCTTACCGCTACAGGCAATTCGTTCCACAGTTTGGTCGTATGTGGTATAAAATTTCTTTGAAAACGTACGATGGTCGACCGCCATTCGTCCAGAAGCAATGACTGAAACTATAATACGTGAGTAGCAGCCAACAAAATATATGTTTAATTATAATATTGTAACACAATACAAAAAAAAAACTCACCAGTATACTGCCTATTTGGATGTATATGTTATTTTTCCGTGACCGAAACTTTTCTGACTGCATTAAATGACAAAGTCAGAAAAGTACGCTACGCTTCGCTGCTTGACGTCATGCCAATGTCATGCGTCCCTACCCTAATAATTCTATCTATCTATTGTCTCTCTGTATTTATATTGGTTTATTTTAGATTAATAAAACAAATACTTTAAGAAATAGAGATTCGATTAGTATTAGTAAAATGTCTGATAATGATGATGATTATATGTGCGAGGAGGAGGAGGACTATGGTTTGGTAAGTGATACACCAATACATAATATGTACTTGGTACCAACTCAGTACAGAAAATAAAAAAAATGAAGTCATTACTCATTTTTTAAAAATAATGTAACCATCTCCATAGAAATATGCACACAGTGTCAACTTTCAAACATTCAATAACAAATGTGTCAAATCTATATCATAGCATATTAATGTATAAATTCCAAATTCCATTAGATATGAAGATTAATTTGGTTTTGTTCTAGATAAACATGTTGTGCATTAATGGTTTTAATTAATTTCTTATAAGCTGTACTATGTACTTTTCGAAAAAAAAATTAAATTAGCCCAATTCATTTAAAGAAAATTATTTCTTCATCATCATCATACAAGTTTGGAAACGTCTACGGCTGGACAAAGGCCTCATTGAATGCCAAAGAGACCAGTTCTACAATAACTTATTTATAAAATTCAGCAGTACTCTTGAAATTCTTTCAGGAATATTCAGAAGATAGTAACTCAGAGCCAGATGTGGACTTGGAGAATCAGTACTACAACAGCAAGGCATTGAAGGAGGACGAGCCCCAAGCTGCCCTCATCAGCTTTCAGAAGGTTCTAGAGTTGGAGGGTGGCGACAAGGGCGAGTGGGGCTTTAAAGCACTTAAACAAATGATCAAGATTAATTTTAAATTAGTTAGTACCTTCTGTTCTGTAAACCATAAGGAGAACATTTAAAATATTTGTGTTTCCTCTGTGTAGTACCTCTGTCTTATGTCAACATAATTCTCCATTTCATCTTATTACATAAATAAATAAATATATTTTATAATTATTTTGTAATTACATACTTTTTTTTCAGGGTAATTTCACAGAAATGATGGCTAGATACAAACAATTACTTACATACATCAAAAGTGCGGTGACAAGGAACCACTCTGAAAAATCCATCAATTCCATACTAGACTATATTTCCACATCTAGAAATGTAAGTTGTGATTATTTTTTCATTAGTTATATATAGATTATTATTTAATTTTTTTTAATAGTAAACAGTGTATTCATACAATAGACAATCTTCTGTTTATGAATTTTTGAGTATAATTCCTAAATTACAAAACAAACTTCCTAATTAATAAATAGAACAGAATTTTTTAGAGAGTAGCATTAAAATTATGAAGAATATTTCTTTTGTTGATTTGACGTGCCTTCGGTCGCGTCAAATTCGAGTGGGGAGGACAAAAAGTAGCCTATGTCATACTACAGTCCTTCAACTGACTCTACAGAAACAACAAAAAACAGAGCATAAAATTAGTGTGACTTTTTATAGTCACACTAATTTTATGCTCGGTTTTTTTTTTTTTAAGAGTGGTAAAACGAACAGGCGGGTCACGTGATGTTAAGTGATCACCGCCGCCCATGGACAACTGCAACGCCCCCAATGCAAATGGGGAGGAAGTTGGGCCTAAAAAAGCATGCAGCAGGCTGCAGGCTCAAAAAAGCATGCAGCAAACTCATACCACTCATTTTTGACATGAAAGACTGACGAACAGACATACTTCCCATTTATAATATTAGTATGGAACTATGGATTTCCAGACGCAATTAGTTAACACTTTGTAAATTTAATCTCATTTATCAGATGGAGTTGCTCCAAGATTTTTATGAAACCACATTGGAGGCTCTTAAAGATGCAAAAAACGACCGTCTGTGGTTCAAGACCAACACAAAGCTCGGCAAACTGTACTACGACCGCGGAGATTTCAACAAGCTGGCCAAGATCCTCAAGCAGCTGCACCAGAGTTGTCAGGTATATGTTATTTGATCACATACTATTCCGTCACAGATTCTCTCGTGAGAATTTCCCAATGATAAGGCTGTGGTTTATTAGACTTCCACATAAAAAGTAGTGGTGTAACCTAAACCCAAACTTATACATCAGTGGATATTATAAAACAATGTAGCTTTTCGCTGTCTGACCCTATGTATGCTTAGGCCTTTCTATGCAACAAGTTTTGATTAGTTTTTTACAAGCAAGGTTGGAGCGGGGTTCTGGTATTAATATAAACCCTTGTACTTTTCAATGCAAATGACAGGAAGTATTTGGGTTGCAATATTTTATTCAAGAGTTTTATCAGTATTATTTCTAAGTCTTAATGATACAGTACAATTTCACGTCTTTATCCTTTACGGGGTAGACAAAGTCGAGAGTGACACTCGAAGGCGAGAAGGAGACTTATTGGTGGTATGGAGATCAGAAGTAATAATACATCTTGTTATTAAACTAACTGTAAAAGTTTAGAAAATTGCAATATCTGTAAAAGTCGGACAATAAGTCAGAATAATGTTTATCCTCATCCCGATAAACGTTGCCTTCTACTCTTGTGTCCTCAAAATTAATGAAAATACCTATGTCGCACCGCAAAGCTGTCGAATCGTCTGCTAGTTCACATGTTTCCATCCCCTTTTAACTTGGGGTCCTTCAAAAGAAGCGTGAAGAAAGAGCTCTGTAGGCCGGCTTAGCACGGTTGGCGAGCGAAGGATCGCCTTCCTCCATTGGTCAACATTGTTTCTGCATCGCTTACCATCACGTGACACGCGGCACTTAGGCTAGAATAAAAAAAAGAGTTTCAACTGCACCCATATACGTTTGCACTCAAACTCCGCGTTTTGCTATTGGCCAACAGACCGACGACGGTGAGGACGACCTGAAGAAGGGCACGCAGCTGCTTGAGATCTACGCGCTGGAGATTCAGATGTACACGGCCCAGAAAAACAACAAAAAGCTCAAAGCTCTTTACGAACAGTCTCTGCACATCAAGTCTGCCATACCGCATCCGCTCATCATGGGTGTTATTAGAGGTAGCTAGCAATGCAGATATTATTTTCATTCTTAACATTTGTGTCTTTTAAATCATGTCAATAAATTAAAAGATATTAATTAGCTTATGGGAACTTTTTAATTATTTCCCCCTTAATTTTTTTATAAATCATTCATCATTGTCTAAAATTTTGCATGGACGTAGGTGCTTTTAGGACGTAGGTGCTTGCTAAAACGGTATTATGCAAAATTATCACGGGTTCGGGAATTATAGCACGCGAGCGTAGCCGCGGGAAGAAACCAGTTTATTCTATATTTATTTCAGAATGCGGTGGCAAGATGCACTTGCGTGAAGGAGAGTTCGAGAAGGCGCACACAGACTTCTTCGAGGCCTTCAAAAACTACGACGAGTCCGGCAGCCCCAGGAGGACCACATGCCTGAAGTACCTTGTGCTAGCCAACATGTGAGTTTTCTCTGCAAATATAATAGAGCCTCCCGCTCGCAGCTTTGCCTGCGTGGAATTTAAATAACAAATAAAAGAAAAAATCCTAAAAATTTAAAATGCATCATTTTGAATATTTGCTATTAAAACCCGCCAAGCAGGACCTCTAAATATCAAAACGAAAACCAAATCATTGTAAATTCTACACATACGAATATCGAAGTGTTATTTTTGTAGACATATAATTCGGTTATATCGTGCTTTTCAGATAACCTTATATTATTCCAAGAGTTTTAAACTATCTTCATACCAAATTTCATCAGAATCTGTTCATAAGTACAGTGTTTTCTAAGATTACCCCCTACAAACTATTATTATGTAGATGGGATAGACAGAAACAAGAGATGAGAGACTCATAGGTGATAATTTATTATTTATGTCAGGTTGATGAAATCTGGCATCAATCCGTTTGACTCCCAAGAAGCTAAACCTTACAAGAACGACCCGGAGATCCTGGCCATGACCAATCTGGTCTCCGCCTATCAGAACAACGACATCAACGAGTTTGAGTCCATACTTAAACACAACAGGTATGTTTGTTTCTATAATAATGTTAGTTGTTTTAGGTGATCACTTAACATCTCGTGACCCGCCTGCTCGTTTGCCTCCCTCTGACATAAAAAAAAAGATGTTCTGACATCGTTAATGTTGGGGCTGCTGGAGTCGCAATATTTAATTAAGAAAAATATTTATTGTCACATTATGTAGAACGAAATGGTACCTTCCTAATAAAATACTCTCTTCTCTGCTTACACCATTTAAGGAGGTATCCATACTGATATTATAATTGTGAAAGTGTTGTCCCTATATATTTATTTTTGCCGATAGAAGGGCTGGAGGGTGGCATACGCTACATTCCGTCTCTTTCCATTCCCCCGCCCCTTTAATTTGACGCGATCGAGCTAAAGCTAGTTATACATAAGGTGAAATGTATGAATATGCCGGCAGGAACAACATAATGGACGACCCGTTCATCCGCGAGCACATCGAGGACCTGCTGCGCAACATCCGCACGCAGGTGCTGGTGAAGCTCATAGCGCCCTACACGCACATCCACATCCCCTTCATCTGCCGCCAGCTCAACATCCACGAGCAGGAGGTGGAGAACCTGCTGGTCACCTGCATCCTCGACAACACCATCAGCGGCCGCATCGACCAGGTGAACTCGGTGCTGCAGCTGTCGCGCGGCTGCGGCGGCGCCGCGCGCTACGCCGCGCTCGACAAGTGGACCGCGCAGCTCGCCGCGCTGCACCACTCGCTCGCCAACAAGATGGCGTAGCCCCCCCCCCCACACACACTCACACACACGCCGCCTCGCCGTCTACTAGTGTTCGATGGACGACTCCTCGCTGTTTGCTGCGGTCAGCGCGCGGGTTTAATGCTGAATTCAAGAGTATAGCACTACCCTAACAGCGCGTGAGGCGAAACAGAATGATTTGAATAAAGTGCTTTCGCCCCCGACCTCGTACTCTGACTGCATTCGGCTTGCGCGCTTTCTGTACAGGAGTTATACAAAAGCTTAACCACTAAACTTAAACTACAGTAGTGGTTGAAAACTGCACCCATAAGGGCACTAGTATAAAAATGTCGTAATATTACAAACGCCGTCATATGGTATCAACTACAGCTTATTTTAACATTTTTTCTTGATGCATATACTAGTTTCAATGCTCGATAAATAAAATGTTTTTGATACCTCGCTCGCCCATCTACATGTTAAAATCAAGCTGATTATTCATTAAATGCGTAATTTCTTTGTAAATAAATACTATATACATAAAAATCGGTTTCATTTGACAGATGTGCTAGCGAGTGAAATACCAAAATCTATTACACATTTTAAAATTTTCGACTACTGTTTAATAATCTACTGAACTATTGTCAATATGAAGCCCACGGACGATCTAACACAATAAATTGAATGATTGCAACAAGATAAATTAAACCTTATAAATTTGACTCATCGCTCATTATGTAGCTTGGCATTATTCAACGATTAAGATTCCGCTCAATCGATCGATTACACGACGACTGAGTTCACAATCGATCGTCTCAGAGGGCATTTAAATAATCTTCGTGTTTCGTAGTTTTTCTCGATTTCCAAACCAAGTGTTAACGTCTAATAGAATGTGATTTTTAAAACGAATGTGAGACTGAACCTCACAAGTGATGTTTTAATATGTTTTTTTACATTCATACTTTTAACATACAAGTAATAGAGTCCTACTCCATTCATCGCACTGAAAAAACAAATTGTAAATTACTATTATGCAGAAATTAGTCATTATCATTTTCATTTTATTTTAAAAAGATATTGCTGTGCTTTCTTGAAAATAATATAAATCTTGACTACGAAAGACATGGCATGTTTTGGCTATGAAATTTATTTAACCACGGTAACGTTCATAATCGAACAGACAGTTTTCAATTTTACTTTGAACCATAATATTCAATACGGTTCAAATTGAAACGGAGGTAAGCTCGATTTTTGTTTACCGGGTGGTAATGAAGGTTTATTTTCATAGTAGACATTATTGGAGGATGATTGAATCAGTATCTAATATAAGAGAAACTTTATCACGCTAACAGAGCCGATTATCTCTTGCAATTGCAAAATTAAATTGTCCATCCATCGTGTTTATGAACTTGATAAGTACTGCAGTAATTTCTAGATTTTTAACTCCTCATTTGACCGTGAATAATACAAAATTAAGTAATTTGTTACCGGCATTATTATATCAAAAACAACAAAAAAGTTATTAACTTCAAAAAAACATAAAATAGATTATGATGAATTTATAATATTTGTTTTATTAAAACTCATTATTAAGAGTATAATATCATTTATTGTGTAAAGTTTGTAAAGTCAATGAAAATTGGACGGACTGTTATATCACAGGTTAGTCATATACACATTATTATTATAGTATACACGTCATTATTATAGTATACAGACATTATTAAATTCACTTAACATATTCTTAAATATTTCAAGATCAATAAGCTTTAAAAATTAGAAAAAAAAAGTGAACATACTTCGATTGAAATTTAAACATTTACTAAATGGCACTATAAATATATTAGATAAGATTTTAGGCTAAAAACTGATTTTTTAAATATAAAAACATCGATATGCTTCATTGATATGTAAAATATCATCGAACACAATATTCAGACACCGAAAAAAGCACTCGTTATTCAATACACATTTACATTATTATAAGTAATTTTTTTTTCCGTTGTGTGACGCCTAGTCGTATTCAGCCATCTCGTTTACACATCGTACATACGACTGAGATGGCAGAATAGGAGTTTTTGTTGATTTTTCTGCTAAATGTGGCCTTCTAAGTTCCAGGATTAGACTTTGTCTACCTCGTAAGGGATAAATATATATTTAATACTGTACAGTAAAGCCCAAAGTTGATTTAGCGTCACGCACCGGAGGATTCCTAAAATACAGTCGCAAAAAGTCTTTCGAAAAATATTTTTTGTAAGAATTTTTGCAAGATAAACATTTACTTAAACGTTAAGTCTTTATTTTAATACGATGTGAGATTCTTGTAAGTACTAGAGTGATCAATATAACAAAACTATAAAATATGATGTGCTTTGAGCAATTATGTAAACATATAAATAACACCTGCCCTTTTATGAATATTGATTTTGTCAGGTGTGTAAGTTGTATCTTTCATACACCAAAATATTTTTTTAGTCTGTCAAGTATTTTTTCGCCTGACTAAAAATATCTAAATATTAAAACTAAATACTGAGGGGGGTTCCTTAAAATATTTAATGTTACAACAAATTAAGTACAACATGTCGGCTAAATATATTTTTGTTGCTCTTGCGAAAAAGATTTGGAATGGTTCTGTCACCTTTTGTGTAGAAACGGGCTCCTTGGTATCCAAAATGAATTCAAATTCATTGAAAAATACATTGAAGGCGTGAAATATGCGTTTGAATCAGTTGGCAGGTTTCTCATGCAGCCAGGGCCGGAAGATTGGCAGAGTGCTGGGGTAGATGGTGGGCGGTTGGGCTGTATCATCATTGTCCCTGAACGGGTATGTGCCCAGTAGGATCGGTAGTTGCAGCTTTATTTCTTTCTCCAGGCTCTTGGGCTCAATTATGAACTGAAATAACATATTATCAAAAAATTACGCTTTGACATTCTAATAGTGCTGAAATTTTCTTTAAAAATTTGTCCAGTAGTTCTCAATAGAGATGTTGCGAATATCCGC
>JADGIL010013784.1:0-28175 GCA_020352625.1 Cactoblastis cactorum
AAATACATATGTAGATAAACATCCAAGACCCAGGCCAATCAGAAAAAGACCATTTTCCATCACGACCTGACCGGGGATCGAACCCGGGACCTCCTGAGTATCGGTCAAGTACGTACCGTTACACCACGGAGGTCGTTTTGTATGTGTTATAAATGAGAAACTGCAAGTATATGTACAATAATATTTAAGTAAAAAGATTCTCCATCAAAGTTTTCTATATAATTTCTATTTTGTCGTATGACAGAGATTCATTTATTGACAAAAAAATATATACATAATTAAAAAACAATATATGTTAGTGTCACATCATTAAAATCATTTCTTAGAAGATTTGAAAAGTTTGCTGGTGCGTTGCGGCTATAGCCATCGGTTGAAACTTAGCGATACTTTTTTTTGGCGAAACAAACCACTGATTTTCAGTCTCCACAAGATTTTTTCTAGCCTATTGATTTAATAACGCACAGTAATCTTCCACTTGTCCCTGCTTCGGAAAAGCGTAGGTCTTTCTCTTTGATTTTGTGTGAGTTCTATTGTGTTTGTTTAATGTATATTATTTTTACTTCTTTTTTTCGAAAACCAACACTATTGTCCCGATATGATTCAGTAAAATAACATTTGCTTTTGATAGCTAATGAATCCCCTCATTTGTAAAGGGATGTTGATTAGAATAGAATCAATAACACCTATTGTATTTCAGTACTGTATGCTCTTGTCAGAAGACAAAAGCTCCTTCTGATATCAAACACAAAAGAAATAATTGAGGTTATTTTTATTTGCCATTTATAAAGTACTAGCGACCGCCCCACGGTTTTGACACGTTCTGTTTTTCTTCCCTTCCTCTGGGATGAAAGTAGTCTATAGCCTTCCTCGATAAATGGATTATCTAAATTTGAAATAAGTTTTCAAATTGGACAAATAGTTCCTGAGATAATCACGGCCTACCAAACAAACTCTTTCGTTTATTAATATTAGTATCAATTTTTCACTAATATATACTTAAATATATAAAATTTATAAATGGCATAGTAAATTAAAATATATAAGTATAAAAATATAACATTAAAGCATACAATTTATACTATAAAATGTAATTATTATTACCTGTCTATGATTGCAAATATTTCTCAAGCTTTTGCTCATGCATTTTACTCATATGTACTCGTATATATTTACCAGCTTCATTTTTTAGGTTACAGACCTATAAATCTAGTTTGAACTGGATAATTATGGAACAATTACGAAATACCGTTCAATCTATCGCATCCACTGATCGTCATCTTTCAAATTATGTAATGCGAGGTTAGACTGTGGCGGTAAAAGACGTCAAAAATACAAACAGCGCTCTTAATTTGCCCCTGGCCAAGACTAGACTATCCATTAAGTTATTCACTTTACATTTTTACGGCATTCGGGTAAAAACTCAGATTGTTTAAAAATGGCCTTTGTCTCTACGTTTTGACGGATGGTTCAAAAGTATTAATGGTTGTTAGCTTTCTTCGAAGATTTTAAGCGAAATTGCCATAAGCCCGAAGATTAAAAAAAAAAGAACCATAATTAATTTTGAATAAAAGTTAATACTTTGTATAGTATTATATAATCTGTGATACTATTAAGAAAATGGTTGATTTTTAATGCATATACTTAGTAATTTGTGAAGTTAAACCGAGAGTTATCTACGGCTTTCTTTAAACAACAAAACAGTCGCAGGTAGTAGCGATAGAACTCTTTATTCAATATTCTAAGTAAGTGGGTACTTAAAACTTTTATTATCTTTTGGATTTTTTTTTAACAATAAATGTGGTTGAACCAAATTTCCTGTCTGTGAAAATGGATTGATGTGACAGGTATTCAATCATAGGCCACGGTCAAATTTTCAGTGTAATGAACTTCAACAATGGCAGCGTGCGGCGCGGCGTAACGCTCATGTACTAGCGAATTTCTATGACAGATTGTGCGACTACCCACACTATTTACGTATAAAACCCGTTAAATTAGTTACTATAAAATACTTATTGTAATTTTAAAATATTTAGTTGGCCAGACTTATTATAAGGTTCGTCATAGTTTCTAAATAATTTTAAACATTTATTTTCACCAAATGTTTTTTTCTTTCCCTATTGAAATGGTAAAAATCTTTTCAAATATTAATAAAATTCATATTAACAAATGTAGGAAGCTTTAAAGTCAATCATTTTCACTTTATCTAAATGAAACAGTGTACTATTGTTCAATTACTATTCATAAATTGGCCTAGTGTCAGATCAACAGTTTTGATTATGGTTTTGATAAACCTGTGCAATTTCATAGTAACATTTAATAAAGAAATAATAATAATTAATTTCCTGTCGTATAAAATCTGATTGAAAATTCTATCTTTAAAAATAAAAATAATCTACGGTGGCAAAAAGGAGCACTCACATGCATCATAAGTCCTTTGTGTTTAACTATCAGTAGCGGTCACTAACTAGCACGAGAACATCACAACAACAGTCCTGGGGTCATGTATGACCCTTGTTTACAAGTGGAAGGCGTGTCGCTAGTGTCGCAGTGACGTGCGTCAGGCTTCGCGGCGAGGAGCGGACTGGTTGCGTAGCATGCGTGCGTATGCGCATCGCCCGCCGGCCGGGCAGCCGGCTAGAAGGCAGGAGGTGATACACAACGCGACTTACCCGCCCGCCCAAGCTAAGCTAAGCTTTCTTTCTTTCAGCCTTTTTTCAATAATTTCAATAAAGTGCTCACAACGCAAGTTATTTGTCAGTAATAACCGTAGTATATGATTGATGACTTTTTTGCATTACAGCAAATATTTTTGTAGCTATACTTGTATTTCATGTACTATGTATAAATATCACAAAGAAACCCGTTCGTATTTTTACTTTTATTTGACTTACCCACTTTTACCGCCACCTATCATAAAATAAGAATCAACTCTTTATGATTATGATTGATCTTATTGAACAAAAACGCATAAAACATATTTATGTTGAACATAAAATTATAAATAGGACATAGAAACTGTGTTAAATGGCAAAAAGTAAAAGTCAATAAATTGATTTTTATGACAATACCAAAATTTACAAAGGCAATAAAAAAATCACTCAACATACGTATTTAAGTATCTCTCTAAATCACAAGCAATGATTGTCCTATAAACCGGTTGTTGCAAAAATGCCTCGTTTGCATCCTGCAGTTAAATAAAATTGTGGGAGATAAGATCGCTGTCGTTATAGTAGGTCAGCGTTCGTGGCGAATAACAAAACCTATATAAATCATCTAGCCAACATATCAATGGAGTAATAAATGTAAGAACAGTACAATAATAAAAGAATGTCGTGATTGTCGGGTGGCGGTCGGCACGCGCGGGCGCAACGTAAAATATGGTAAATGTAGAACTTAGATACTTTGAGAAACCTTTTTTTAATATACATATTTCTTAAAACTGTACACAAGCGTCGATAATATTTAAGGTATTAAGGTTCTGGAGTAGAATTTTATTAAATACTAGCTTTTGGCCGCGGCTTCGCTTGCGTCAAATTCGAGGGTGGAGGAATAGAAAGAAACAAAATTAAAAAAAATCATAAAAATCCTTTGCTCCGTTTTGTCGTTCATGTAACAAATAAAAACTATTAACACAAACACTAACAAATAAAAATATTTATAATATTAAGTAGATAAAATACTCGTTATAATATTAGTATGGATATGGTTGACTGGATTATGTAATTTGTTTACTAAAAATGCCATGATATTGATAAGAAGAGTAAATGCGTATTAAAGCGGAGTTAAAAGAAAAAATGTGCATGATATTTGAGTCCTCATTATTTTACAAGCGAAGTCAACTTCGTGTGAAAAGTGGAGTGTGTCAAACCACACTCATACAACTTATCAATCACTTCATTGCAGCAAGCGCATACGAGCTAGATCGCTTTAAGATAACTCTATACTTCCACATAAATCTATGCCAATATAAAATAAAAATAGATAACATCTGTATATCCTGTGGGAAAAAACAAAAATTACTAATTGATTTTAACGATTATTTCACCATTATATATCTACGTAATCTATGAATCTATCCAAAAACCGTGAAACGATCGCTGATATCAATATATTAAGACCACATTACATGATTTAGAAGTACATATACAAAACAGATGGTGTTATTTTTACTACTAATCAACAGATGTCGACACTTCCGACAGCTTATGTATTGCACATATAACGTTACCACTATTTGGTTGACAAGTTTGTTGGCCAATGTCTCTTATATAATACGTATACCTACTTAATTAAATTTATACTAGTAAAAGTTGTCAGTTTTAAAGATAAACTACTCATTTTTATTACGTTCTTAAAATATTAGCTAATATAAACACTTGTTTTGTAATTCATATGTATGTAAAGTTGTAAATAAAATGGAAAATTGTATCAGGCAATTTTTTTTATTTCGGCATTTCTTCTAATAAGTGGTCTTCTAAAATGCTGGTAGTCTATAGATTAATTAAGATTTAAATGTTTATTAATAAATGACGTGAAAAAGTGCCTATGAAGGGCTAATTTCTATTATTTTATCAAAATAATTATTTTGATAAAAAAATTACTATTTGATATGCAAATTAAGGTTTTTAAGGTTTCATTGCTCAAAAGTAAAGAAATACGGAATCCTTACGGTTTTGACGCAGTTGCAACCAAGAGGTCCATGGTTCGAATTCGTTATTTTTCTGATTAGCCTTGGATGTTTATCTATTTTTGTATTTATTATAAAAATTTCAAGATCTTTGGAACGTACAGAGATATTAAGCTGAAATTTATTTGCATTAAATAAAAACAGGTTTGCGATCGCTTTAAATTTTGAAAAAGAAATCTTTGTAAATAAACGTGACCAAAACCATTTACAAATTTCCTATTTTAGAGGGGAATTACAAGTGTACAAAAACTACAGGGTACTTCCAATACACCTAGAATTATGAAATTTCGCTAAAATAAATTCTTGTACATGTAAAGAAAAAAAAATTAAATAATTGCAAATCGTGGAAAGAGACTGCTTCGCAAATTAGAGTTTGTATTTTTGAGTTAACACAGGACCGGAGTGGTACTTACGCAAACCGCACTTGATTTTTGAATAGTCAAACATTGACTTAAGTTTACAACCTCATCCCAAAGCGTAAATGACCTACAAATTTACCAATTCCAAAGCCCACAACATACGAGTATTATTCGTCATCGAAATTTGACCTTTAAAATTAATAAAATTTCGTTGAACAACGCAACCTAAATTCGTCGACCCCGACTGTGTCCGATCGAATTAAACGAGTTAAATTATATCATTGGTTCACTGATGAACTCTGATGGGCATAATTCGATTAGTCAGAACTCTGAAGCGTCACGCTCTATCGAGAGTCCACGACACTCCATTCTTCGTAACCTCCAACAATGCCTACGAAATAACAAAAAAAAAAAATGTCACATTTTCATTATTACATCTAAAATTGTATTTTGTGACCGAATGAACTTTGCCACTGTTACCAAATAAATAAAAATGAATTAGATTTTTTTTAAAGTTTTTGACATTACATTTTATTTCAAATTATACAGGTTACTAAAAAATACAAAGCGGTTGTGACGTGTCTCTACCACGCTCTTAACATTTTGATAATAAGAATAGATAACACAAATTTAATTTTAATTCGTTTTCGGTTCATACCTTCGTAGGTTTTTACAAAGCTTATGCACTGGTTAATAAACAAATTTGAATTCAAATAGTAATAGAAAAGACCTTAAAAATATTTAAAATACTATTTTTTTATGAAATTGAGTCACATGCACACATCAATCCTGATTTCCGCTCTACAATTGGTCTGATTGGCAATAAGATATGACAAATACCTATGTTGATTAATCGTGACCTGCAGCTTACGATATTACATAAGCTGTATTATCAAATTACCCAGATATTCAGACGAGCGTTATTAAATTTAAGTTCACGTTTATATTTTATGTAACGCCGACGGCAGTTACATCTTACTTTATCGAAATACGATTTGCGATCTTATTACTAATAGTCCAATAGTCAATGTGACAGAAGGTGAATAGGTAATAGTTATTAGTATAACGAAATAGACTTATTTAATTATTTTGCAATTGTAATATAACCAACTAAACTGTCTGTCTTAAAATTTAAAGTCAACTCACGTTCTTATGTTATACCTATCGTGGAGCGTACATATGTCATATCCAAACACGTCAAACAAACAACTATGTGCTTCTACAAGCTGAATCGCTAACATACAATTAATGCAAATATGAATAAACTGCTAGTGATACTTACAACTAACATACGTAATGCTTATTCAGTCTAAGTCAACGATTTCGCTACAATTTTGGGTCACGGTAATTTTCTTTAATACGTTTATATACGAGTTACACCGAGCATAAAAGTGAAGAGAAGCGGAATCTTATAAGTTTCAGTCTATTTATAGAGGAAACTCGTCACAGACTATTTATTTCTCGTACGCGGCTAATTATGTTCAATGGATAAAGATAAATCTCGTTCAATCCGTTCCGAGAAAAATGTAATGTTATTTTTATTTAAAAACCTGAATTATTTTCGATGAGTAGCAACATAATAATAGTACATTTTCGAAAGTTATTGATACAACAAACTGCGAAGAAAGTGCGAATAATTTGGAAATGCAATAAAACCGTGGCGGTTGTAATATTTCATAGTTAAGTTTCATAATAAAGTAGCTAAAATGCAACTGTGAAATATTGTGATTGTCACGACGGTTAGGAAACTTCACAACTTTGCACAAAAATGTAGACAAACTATTGTACCCTAACCAAGATTACTCAGTTTAGAGCAGCAGGACTCAAAAAACAGATTGGTCAATTTTATAAAATTCCTAGAGTCATTTGTTGTGCATTATCCAATTTTGTATTCTACATTTATAATGATATATGAATGGCTCAGCATGCGTGATCAGATGCGCGGGCGCACCACGCGATGCACCATTCAAAGCTTTACCTTTTGTTATATTATCACAATCTTATTGTTTCTTGAAACATTGCAATGTTCAGGGTAAAATAGTAGCTGTAGGTAGGTATTTTAAATAGGCAATAAATAAACATAATGACTGTATTGAATCTGTACATCATCATCGAATTATCATTTGATCTTTGTGCTGGTCTAGTGACCCAATCTTAAAGTTTGTTACGTTCTTTTTGCGAACGAACAATGTCTTCGTTTTTTCTATCCCATTACCTACTTTTTAATATTGTGAAGATATTTATTCTGTGCAAGTTTACAATGAAATGGGCGTGGTTCAATATTCTGTATTAATAGAAGATTATAGTCATATACTTGTTCCTTTGTTTTATGCAAAAGCCCCGTTCCATCGTCCCACTGTCCACGAACTGGCTTTTGTTATACGGCTTGTTCTATTTTCAAGGGGCCCTGAGTAATTGAATGGAAAGGTATTATTTTAGCAGTAAATCTGCAGATATGAGAGAGCATTACAATTTCATTTAAAATACCAGATAAAAATTTGTACGACTTATCTCTACCTACCTTTGTTAACAATAATTTCCGTTTTCTTGTTTAATATTTCGCATAGCCATTAAGTAACTTTAAATGTATTCTTCTATAGTATAAATATATCGTAAAGTTCGGTTTAATACCCTTTTACGAACCGAGTATCAAATATGGTATTTCATCGTTAAAACTATTGAATACAGATTAGATATTAAACGCCACGACCGGGACTAATAAAATCGGATAGAGTTGAGATTAAGGCTATAAGTCCACCCTCATCGTCATTCAACGTGGCTGCACACACGCATTAGCCATGCGCTATGGGTCGTCTTGTCCGTGGCGGTACTATCGATTGTTTACACACTTACTTGGTATATAAATGACAGTCAAAGCTTATCTGTATCCGATTATGTGCTTTATCACTAAGAATATAAGGTTTCCGAGAGAGATTGATGGTATGCATCAGGCCACACAAATATACCATTTCAGGAGTTCGGTCACGTCACGATCACGCATACTACAGCCTGGTACCATGCTACTTTAGAAGGGGATATCGACGTTGACCGATGGTTATGACGTTAGAATAACTTTGAATACAATAATTAGCTCATGAATACACAAGGCGAATGATATAGTAAAGAAAATATGGTCATTTCTATTGTCCCCGACTGGAAACCCGAAAGGAATTATTGTTTATTGTATTATAAAAATTATAATACGTATTAATAAGACGGAGTAAGTTATCATGTTGTTTAAAATTAATAGTCTATCATTACAGTGCAATGAATAAACTATATTTATTAAATGACGTATTTGAAGGTAGATGTAACATCGGACTTTCGCAATAATCCATAAAATTTTCTATTTATTTCTATTGCCGATAAAATTATTTTCTAAATTTAAGTATGTATATAATTAGCTATTTGATTTAAACCTGAGTGTAATTAAATCCAGTGTTGTAAAAGTTATATCCCAGTGGCTATAATCATTACCTGCTTCCCTTAATTGCATTCTGAATCACGTACATCGAATGTGTAATATTTAATAACAATTATCTCTCCATGAAATATATGAGGTGTCACAGTCACGAACTAGCTTAAGGGGCCATTAGACGATCACTTTCTAGATACGGTAGCTGTTATCCTGCCATCGCAGCAGTAATTGGCTAATGTTTTAACTAATGTGCCGCACAAGTCACTGAGATATGCGTAATGTTTGTGTCGCTGTAATGACGTAGAAAGTGCACGCGCTTGCGTTACGTTTGTGTCAATAGTAAATGACATCGTAATATGTAAATGTCATCAAGATTATCTACATTTATATTTTTAACAAACATAGACATATATTCAAAAAAATAATAAAAATAACTAATTAAGTAGTATGTCTATCATAGTTTAAAGAATATTTTCATCTTTACGATTTTTCATAAAGGAATTTGAAAATAGATATGCTAAAGGTATTCTTATAAAATGCTTCCACGATTAACGATAAATGGCTTGGTATGATTGATATTGGCTGAGTATGAAGAACGAATTTCTTAATATCACAAATATGAACAAATCGAAATAAGTAATAGGTAATACACTAAATACAAAATAATTTCCATTGTTAATTTAGTCACACAAAAATGTACTCACGTAAAAGTTATAGTTTCAACAAATTACCATGTGGCAACACTAAAACCACCATATTTCATCCATAATCGGAATGATAACTATGGTGATTGGTACAATTTATAATTTGAATATCGTAATGCTGCTTGCGTCACTGGATGTTACTCCAGAAATACATGGGCTTCACTGGAGGTATGGAGTCGATATTACAGAAGGATAACTTGAACGTATTTCTTCAAATTTCGTGTTTGACATGTTGAATATAAATTAATTTACCCAAACAGCCATGTTTTCACAACAAGATAATATTGCCAATAAATGTATTTCTATGTCAAATGTACTTACATATATACAATATATGAATCGTTACAGAGGATTTTGCCTTGCAGTAACTTGACAAAATAAAAGTAACTTAAAATAACTCAAACCAGTTAAAAATCCACATTGATATTGAACTTCGAAAGAAGAATGGAAATTGACCACGGCTTATGCCAAATTTAATCATTTTTTAACAATTTCTTTTAAAAACGACCTTTTGTTTTTAAAACGAAAATTCTAGCCCTATATCTAAATTGAGAGTGCCTTATTCATTGAGTCTATTCTGTACTGACGTTATTCTGTGCCCGAATCATGCATTTGAAATTTGACGTCATTCGTTCCGACCCATCTCTCAAAGAGATAATTCGTGCCGGTGAACGAGACACATAAATCTCCCATGGGATCACTTTCTCTTTGACGAAATTAGATAGAAACAAAAGTTTTAGGCATTCCATTTAAATGGTTCAGTTATTTATTTAAATACTAATTTGAATTTCAAATAGATATGTAATAGAATATTTATTGTATTGGCTAGAGGGGCATTTCAATATAATTATGTTTAATATCCATTTTTTGTTTTAGCCTGTAGCTTCGCTCGTGTTAACATGCCCTTCTGGAACTATAACGTTTGCAATCTTTTTTTTTCCCCAAATCTTGTAACTATACCGTTTTCTATCGTTTTTTTTCCACAATCTTGTCTTAATATAAACGAACTACGAAGAAATATGGGATAGGCTTATGTTTAACCGTGCACTGAACAACTGTTTGTGAAAATAAACCCTAATTTTCTCAGCTATAAAAAATCCACGGTTCATCATCATCTGATAATATTCACGCTTTTCAGTTTTTATTACAGCTGCGGAGCAACGACTATTCTCATGATCTATATCAATGATCATAACCGCACAGTGGCGTGACTTTATAAGTCGTTGACAATAAAAACCGACTTTTACTATTTTATAAATTTCGTATGCGACCTCTGATCTCGACTTTATCGAAATAATAAATTGATTCCGCACGCATGGTGAAAGAAATTATCAAATAAAGGTCTTACATAACCAATTTGGTCGGTTTCAATGCATCTGATGGTATCTTAAAAATTCAGAGAGTCCTTAATTAAATGCCCGACGAAAAGATTTATGTAGCCGAATTTATAGTTATGTAACTAGGTCTTAATTTATAAAGGTTCGAATGATGAAAGAATCCACTTCAGTAATTATATAAACGTTTACTGCAAATAATTGTTTACTGACTATGACATTAGTATTTGACTATCAAAATGAAATATTCTCAATGTAAAAAGTCTAAGGCATTACTTTGACATTCTGATATAAATAAAACTTAGTAGAAACTGACGTTATCTTGTTGAACGTTAACTTTTATTATTCACTTTAAACATATAAATAATGACTTGATTACAAAATACTACTGTTATATTAAAATATATGTTTTTTGTACTATACGTTTGTCTAAGCAGAAAAAGTTTAAGAATTAATTTCGAAGAAGTAGTTTATACTAATACCTATAATAGTATACAAGGAATAACCAATTATGTTTCTTGAGCTAGACTGAGCGGCTTGTTTATTATATTACTAGCTGCTGCCCGCTTCGCTTAGGGAGTGGAGGGTAAAGAAAGAGACAAAAAGTAGCCTATGTCACCCTACAGCCCTTCAAATATGTCCATATAAAAAATCACACTAATCTGTTACTCCGTTCTGACGTCAAAGACGGACAAAAAAACAAACACACTTCATATTTATAATATTAGTATGACATACAAAGTGGATTTCCAAAGGCGGACTAGCAAATTTATGTAAAAATATAAATTTTATCAGACAGTGCAAAGCTGACGGGTACAGGAAAAAGACATTTTTACAAAAAATGAATAATAATTACAGTCATGCGTGGATGAAAATAAGACGAAGCTTATGCCCAGCAGTGGTATATAGACAGCTATTTAAAAAGAAATACAACTTTCACCAAGTAGCCCTTGTTACAAGCAGAAAATCCATACATAACCACAGTTAGCTCAGAGTGCAATTAGCTTGTTGAGGCTGTGGAAAAATGTCGTCGTATAGGAGTTGAAGCAATGCGTTATATAATGTTTTAATGACGTCATCATCAGGGGCAGTTGACTTATAATTCGAGTAATTAACAGCCGCTACACTGTTTACATTTGGTTGTACATACATGAACTTAGTAATTACTAAATACATGAGCTTAGTAGCAACTTAAGTGTCAAGTGTTGATTAAGCTTCGTTGCTTTTAAGTGTGTAGGAGAAATTTCATGTATTTTAGAGGAAATGTATAATGAAAAAGTTTAATTGTAGTTGGATAAATATATAAACGAAGAAACAAACAGAAAAATTCGATTGTTATTATTTAATAGTTACTAATAAAGAGTCCTTCGATTACGAAATATAAAATGTGAACCTAATATTTTTACAAAGAAAGTTGTTTATATATTTCGTGATTTGAAGTTCTTTACAATATATTTTAAACAACAGTGAACCATTCTTATTATGAAATAGATTATTCCAAAGAACTTTCACTGATAACGTCCACACACTCAGAAATTATTAGACTCGTTAATATCTATTCAACTCGAGGTATCAAAATAATAACCCCTCTAAATTTTAATTATCTTAAGACTTTCTATTGATAAATACGAGTACTATGATGTAATAGTAGTGATAATGAGCTTGAGATGGGCATTTTCCCAGATGGATGACCCTCATCATTATAGAGCGCATTCTGTAGGCGTTTCCATTAGGATGATGCGACAGCCAGATGCATTTCTCCAAATGACTTTCAACAATAGGAAATTTGATTTAAACGTCTTGTTTACTTGTAAATGGAAGCAAGAATGGGAAAGAAGAAAAGAGCAATAGTAGAAAAGTCTCTAAAAAAAGTACTCTACTGAGTTTAGGATGCATTTTTTTTTATATGATTATTATTATTAAATCATTCAGAATTCTGATGAATTTATACAGATAAATAAAAAATTGAAATAGATGAAGAATTGATGCAACATAATCACAACCTTAGAATATAATAGGTAGAACTGTAGTTCAGTGACGGTTATAAGATTTATGAGTAAAAAAACGTAACAGCGAAAATGGTAAATGTAAATGGAAAAGAACACTTAAAATAATGAGTATTTCTTTAAGACTATACCGACAACTTGAAGATAATTAAATCGTAAAGTCAATACGATAGTCAATAAATTTTAGCATTTAATATCTGTAAAGAACGATCATCACTCAGCCAATCTTAAATTTATGTAATGCTGAAAAGTTCAAACGTCGACGTAAAGAAATATTATAGAGTTTCCTGTCATTTACAATTAAATGTGTGGAGATTAGATCTCACATAATGAAATTCATGTGAATGACCATTTATTTTTAATCGGCTTGGCTTATTGCTATTTATTATTAATTTTTTTTTTTAATAAACAGGTTTTAATAATGAAAAGCTAAACGGAGGTATAATTTTACCCCTACTTGATTTCTTTAGATGTGCGAGAATTCACCTTCATCTAAGTTGATTTAGTCTGAGCTTTACTAACATAATATGATTATATATAATAGCAGTACTGTTACATTACAAAGAAACAAAATTGTAGCTGCATATTAAAAATAATTATAGGTATAGGGAAAAATTTCACAAATTGAGTTAGCCCCAAACTAAGTTCGAGACTTGTATTATGGGATACTAACTCAACGACACTGTATTGTCTGATAAACATATGTACTGTATATATAACATCAAGACCTAGACCAATCAGAAAAGGACCATTTTCCACCATGACCTGACCAAGATTCAAACCCGGGACCTCTTGGTTGAGAGACAAGGACTTTACTATTACACCAATGAGGCATGCTACATCAATGTTGCATGTTAAGTATCTGTGTGTTCGTGTGCAAAGAACCCCCAACTACACGATATTTTTCAATCACACGGATGTTATTGTCGGCCGCTTCCTCGTTGTTACGTTATCGATCATATTGCCACAATTATCACAAACATGTAATTCTATTGTCTGTGGATGTCATGGTAACAATGTATAAATTAAAAACGTTATCTTTTGATCTATCATTGAGAAGGCATCGGGACATTTCAATTTAATTATATGTATTCGTAATAAAATAACGCAAAGGAAAATAATCAGCAGTACAACAATAGAAATTAAAAAGGTTGTCGTTTTGTATCAGGTTTTTAGCTCACTTGTCATCACTTCTCCAAATTTATGCTTACCTGAAAAGATAAAAGGATAAAATTAGATCCAAAATGAAATATAGAGGTTAGAGATCAAAAATAGTTCTACTAATCAACATGATTGATGCTATGACCGGTGCATGTTCCCGAACAAAATTTATGGAATCCACAGCGTACAAAACGATCAGGAACACGGAAACATAGCCCTATTTAGCTTTACTCCCATTCATCAATTTCGCAAGATGGCAGCATGTCGACATTACCACAACACACTCGCGCCATCTCGCGTGATGGCCCCACGTGACCTATGTACGTATATGCACATGTGCTAACCGCACGTGCAAAATATCCTGAATCATTTGCATCATTCCTCTACACTCATTATTACTAATCGCAGGAATAAACAGCCGTGGTATCTCATTTGAATTTTTATGAGAGTTGATCTTAAAGATTTTTTAAGATTTTAGGAATTCTTGGTTAAACTGGTTTGACCACATGTAATAATTAGTTACTAAGCTAAAAAAGCCTATAAATATAATTATTTTACACGTTTAAAACTAGACACAACATAAGTATATAGAGGGAAATAAAATATTAAATATTGGACAAAAGAAACTAATCTTGTCTTTTTCGAAAGTTTACTAATAAGCTGATGCATGTTGACTGTCTGAAATTAAATAATTGTGTCCTAATACTTTGCATGCTGTTTTGTAAGTAAAGTTAAATAGCCTTTTTTAAATCTTGAACCGCCTATAATATCTGCTGTTATACTATTATATTTAAACTTAATAATTTTAAGCTTAAAATTGAGCGAGAAAAAATGTCTTATACACATGTACATACATCGTTTTGGTACACATTAGGTAAAAATGACATCTAGGGATATACAAAATCCATGCTAGTTTTCTAATTGGATACTACGATAAAGATATTTCGAGTTTGAATTAGAGTTAAGAAAATCAAAATTCTAATGAACAATGCATCAGGTTTAATGTGAAGGAGTAAATTGATTTTATAGCGTAATAAACATATTTTTGTCCGCTTTAAACAACTGTTAAAATCAGTGAAAGCATGAAAGCTCTTTGTGATGTAATAAAATCTTTTACGTCTTTTGAAAAAAAAATTATAGTAGGCCGGGGTAATGTTTAACATCTGAGCGCCAGTAATCTTGGTGTTAAACAAACTACTACGAACTATTGAACTATTTAGATAAACTTTCGAAATATTGTTTATAAAGGAATTTAAATTAGCTGTAAATTATGTGCTTACAATGTATCATTAGATAGCAACTTTAAATAATTATATTACGCTGGTTTCTTCGTTTTCATTTGTTACAATACTATAGCAAATGTATATATTATGTGTAATTGAAGCCCTTAGAAATAGTTCAAAGAAAATATTTTATTACGTACATACAATATTTTGTTTTTTAACTAAGGACTATATAAAAAAAGTAAGTACTGTTAAAATGTAATAAATTTCAATTAAATGTAGTGGTGGTCGCCTTAAAAGTTTTCTTGCAATAAAAATGGCAATAACTATAAAACTGAATTATATAAAACGCGGACCATTATATTATTTAATAGTTACCAACATTATCTGATATGAACACCAAATATGGCGAAATAGAAACTAAGAGGCAAAAGCCGAGTTTTTATCTGCAAAAGTCGCAATTAGAAAACTAATTTATGGCCACTTTATAAACTGGCTCTGGTTATTATTTCACACATTAACCAGTAAATGTACGTTTTCCTGTTTTAGCAGTTCATACTGGGATCTCACTCTCACTGTTTAGCGAAAGTGAGTAATCTAGTGTGAACATGCATAATCTTGCATCCATTTAAAGTGAAAAATTGTCCAAATATGCAAAAAAATGAGTAAACTTAAAGTGCAATTAACGCTACATCACTGTGTTCAAAGGTTAAGAGTTTTGCACTTTTACTATGATAAGGCTTAGGATTTCATGGAGATTGCTATATATTCTGTTTAAGGGAACAAACTGCAAGACTTGGCATGTCTCAGCGAATTCTATTTGAAAGAAAGATAACTTATTATTTTCAGTTATAACTATTCAATATTTTATCAGCGTTGAGATTTGTTGTGACATTAATACTAGTATAAGATTGTATTGGGGTGTTGATACTATAGTTTAAACCTAAACGAAAGTTTAACCTAAAATACGTGTAACTAGGCCCTCTTTACTTTGTAACTGCGCCATGACTATTATAATTTACATTGAAAGCTGTTTGTGAATGAATAACGTAACAATCTAACGCCTCGAGGGTGTTAAGAATGGATGATCTTAATTCAAATGCGACTGTGAACCAGTTCTTCTGGTACACATACATTACAGAGCAGCAAAAATTTAATGTCAATGTTCCTATTACAGCGCAGCGCATTACAATATAATTTTCTACAGAAATAAACGTCAACGTTACTACGCTATAGCAACTAAGTTATGGAGCCTCTATTTACGACACAGAACAACCACAGTTGGTGTTCAACATGATTCCTAAGGCAGTTTAAAATACCACTCAGCTATATTTGTCTTACCTGGGGAAACCAGGAAAATTAGTTCGAAGCTAATAAACCTCCCGTTTTCACAAACCGTTCAATGTAGAAATTGCAAACGCCTAGTTCTAAAGCAAATTATTACTGTTTATTACAGGTGTTGCGGGGATAATCACAACCTGTGTGTTATTACTAGATCTACTTTCCATCTCGTACCGATACGTTACGGGATTCTTGGGGAAATTATATAAATGTATCGTTTAGTCCGTGCAGATTATAACGCTTATTGAAGCATGACTCTGATCAATTCGATGTAAGCGGTAGATCGTTATACAATAGCACGGAAACATCGTTTAATTGCCATTCAATCACTTATTCTTATGCAAAACAATATTAAACGAAACGGAATAAATAAATAAAATTAAAATAAACATGACACGAAACGGGAAAAGGGACAGATGCGATAGCTAAGTATTCCTCAACATTATGTCATTAAAATTAAATTATGAAGCAGTTATCATGAAGGTAAGAACATACATATATCACGGCTATCTTAATTGCGAGAGCCATTCGTGATACGGAAAGCAAAGCTCTATGTAGCCCAAGGGAAGTATCGGCTATTTGACTTGTGCACATAAACCGGACGCTTCTAATGCAGTTTCTCTTTGGTAGGTAGCGGCGGCGGTCAGTTACACTGGGCTAAAGATAGAGAAATTAGCCGTGGAGTGAATGCACTCGGCGCACCGCCCCGTCTATGCCATATACGAACAAGCGCGAACTTCAAGATCGATTACCACTAATTACAGAGCTGCGATATCTACCATTCCAATATCAAACGCATTAGGTGATACACGAATTGTCTGCAGTTAGATGCAACCGATCGATTTCGATAAGTAAGATTGAAATACTCACTTATACGCGCTATCATTGGAGCATGCCTCGCGGCTGTATAGTGAAGATGAAGTACCATTTGTTCACACAGCTCCACCTAGTATCATCAATCATTGCATGCACATCCATTATCCTTAGGGAACCTAGTACTAGGATATTAGCAGTGAGAAATGCAGCTGATCTTTTAATGTCTTCCATCCTGTTCCGCCCTGATAATGTTCTACTTGATTATGATATAATGTATATTTTAAAATCTTTTTATAGTTAGTTAGGTTTGTAAAGTTCTTTATGGTTTTCCGTATTTGAGTTGAATATAAAATGAGTTTCTATTTTAATTCAATCGTTAAATGTTCACTGGTAATAAAGACCAAAATCACGAAACTAGTTGTTGTCAACAGATAGCAGCAGTAAAAGGCAATTATAGCGCTCAGTTTGGCGGGCCATTGGCAACTTTCCACGTCTTTCACGGTACTAAAATACACACAAATATTGAACATAAAACTGGCTACACGAAAAAATTATCTTTATATATATGCACAACGTTTCATTAAATATTGAATTAAGGAAATTGTCATAATGTCGACTCTATCATAGAATGTGTTTAGTGGAAGTTACCACTTCAATAAAAGTGTGATTTGAAGATTTACTTTATAAATAGAATTAAAATATCTACGTAGATTAACTAAAATCACGTTTCTAAGACATTTCACGCAAATTTTTGCAACTTACAAAGGAAGTTAGAAATAATTGCAAGCAATTTACCTCAAACCAGATACCAGAATTATACAACGCGCTACCTTATCGAGTCCTGTAATTTCCACTGCCTTATCTGAGATCGTAGGAAATCAGGTAGTCTTGTAAGATAACTGATTAGCTACTTGCACTAAGTAGTTTGCAGACAATGTGTCTCTGTTTCAAGCCGGATTTTATTCCCATGGCTATGTTTAAATCTAATTACAAGAATTACCTTTTACTGGAAGGGATTTTCTTTTTATTCTAATTTCTTAAACTTTTATATTATTTGGTGGGCGATTGTGTGTGTCATTGTATTTTTAGGGGGAAAAAGGGAAATAAATGCATAATTGTTAAAAGACACGGATCGAAATATATATGTAACTCAATATAACATTTTTGGTCATAATTTTATAACAAGAAGTTCATTTTAAGTATTATTTTGCGAGTTAGTGTAATTAGTGAAAGTGAATTAAATGTTCAATTCATGTGGCATATGCATTTAACATGGAAATTTATTGCAAATGCAACGCGCAAAACAAAAAGAATACCAACGAAATAAATACAAGATTAACTTGCTTTGTTTAATACCATTTTTATAAAAATGAAAACGTCAAAATTTATTTAGATTTATAACTAGAAATGTTCTTAACAATACATTTTTATAGCCAAAAGTAATTACTGTCAAAATTGTATGATCATAATTACACTATTTTATATTTAAAATTTTATTTACTTGCTTGAAAGTCATAGATAAGTTTCACGGTACTCACAGAAGCATCACACTATCAAGAGTGCAATCTGATTTACACAAATTCACACAACCTTAGTACAGATTAAGGGAGAAACGATGGCAAGTGTGATATTAAAACACGAGAAAAACACGACCCAAGGTGGGAATTTTTGTTTTATATAAGCTCTTAAGTTAATTTGTCCATTTAAAAAAATATCGTGAGACAGTAATTTTAGAGAAATTTTTTAAATCTTTCAGTGAACAAAATTGAATTATTATTATTAAAATTAAATATTGATGTAAATGAATTGTTATTTTTTTATACCAATATTATCAACATTTAAAGTATAGTAAAACTTATTTAATTATGAAGTGATAAATAAATGATTAATTTAAATTTTGTTTTACAATGAACAATAATTTGAAGTTGTTTTATATGTCATCATCATTATTAGATAAAAAAGTCATGTTTGCATAAGGCGGAAAAAAAGGAAAATAATAAATATGTACTAAATAATAGAAAACTGGAATGGAGCAACTTGTCTCATAATATTATTCCGAAATTGTCATGTGTCTTTTATATACATAACCATTATTATTATGTTATACTCGTAGAAATATCATATATAAAAATTATATTAATTCCCAACTATATTTTTTTTATTCGTGTATTATATATTCAGTTAGGTATTTACTATGTTATCTATACTTATATAAAGAAGCAGATAAGTTATGCTCTTTTCATTTTGGTCTGGATGCGAAAGAAAAATGTGCCAGATTGTAAAGTCAATGAAAACTTGGTTGTCCACCCCGTAACGGATAAAGACGTGAAATTAACTGCATTTCTATAGCCTAGACACAGCCAATTAATTCATTAAATTAAGTACGTATATCATTACAAATGCCAATAATAATTTCATAGCTACAATTTTACTCAAATCCTTGTATACCACATACCGTAGAACACGAACTATAATTTCTCGCACTCCCGTTATGCACGCCGCATTCACCCGCGACTATTTTCCGTGTCGCAGTCACAACCCTAATGACATATCGGTGCTAATGAAACTGAGGTAATGACTAGCTTTCTGCTTTATGAGACAACAAGCACGAACTTTGAACGGAGGCTAAGCTGACTTATTGCTTGCTTGAGGTTAAACCAGGAAAATGAAAAATGAAATTACGCTTATTTGTAGTCTTGTATACAGGCTCTTCTTATTTGAAATCTATTTGTCTGTAAGTCGTCACTCATTTACTTGGTGATGCATTTATTTTGGTTAAAATTTATTTATTTTAAGACTTTAATATTACAGATATAATATGACATCTTTATTCCACGCAACGCTTAGCAGAATTATGGGCTTATTGGTGGATTTGAGATTCTCATATAGTGACAAGTTACTAGTCTATTGCTTATGAGAACAATCTATTTTAATTCCATTTTAAGAAATTTTTATTGATTTGCTTTGTAAAATTCACGTAAAAAAAGCAGTTGTTACTTTCTTCATTTTTTCTTTTATCTTGTTGGATAAAAATAACTACCTTTTCATTTTCGATTTTATCGTCTACATACGTAGTTATTACAAAATAATGGCTGTATTATTGCAGTCACAGTTTATCTCTTAGTACATGGGAAATAACAGATACTAGGACACCAGTAATGACTATCATTAGACCCATACATTATGAACAGCACCTAGTTATACAAAATAATAATGATTGTATCTATACTGGACCATTTGCTATTGTCGGGAATTTCAACAACCACGCTATATGTTGCTCTCACGTTTTTAGTCATTTCATTAATTAATTATTGATTAATAATATTTAATATTTATACTTATCATATGGAAAGTATTGTTCAATAAAATTTCTAAAGCCATTGTTGGTTACATTGGTAAATAATTACAAGAAATATTTCAACAACCACTAACAATTTAACATCGAATTACTTAATAACAACACGGCGTTTCTACGATGGTAAAAACATACATATGTATATATATAAAAGTTTCCGCGTACCTACTTGTTTTGGTATTTAAAGCTATTTTAATACCATCATAAATGGTAATAAGGATTACCATACAAAGGATTTACTATTTAAAGTCATTATGTGTACGATGGAATCCACAGCGCATATTTTAACAGCATTCTAGAACTACGGCTGAACGCAAACGCAAATACGTGATAGCTATTCTTTATGTTGTTTAATAACTTTAGTTCATGCACCTAGAATTACAAAAGATTACCTATCCAATCAGATACGATTCAGTTATTAACACAAGATGCAATAAAAATTTATATATTTATTTCTTTTTAAATGAATTGGGAATTGAAGGAATCTTACTTCTTTCAATTATAATTGTCAACTTATACAAGATACACGCATTTCACATGACACTTATGTAATAAAGATTTCTCAATAGATACCGCAGCATAGTAGATACATTCCTACTCGTATCACGGCTTTTTCTTAAGGGTCAGATAAAGCAAGACTCAAAAACTTATTCAATAAAAGAGCTATTTCAAAGACCTTAACAGGAATGTATCATTTAAAGTGAACCAAAGAAGCGCGTATCCCAGTGGGCTTCCGCAAAGAACAATTTGCTATTCAACTTCAGACAATGCTCATAGACTAATGTTATTGCACTGCCATGACCGCATAACGGTTGACTTGTGGCTATTGCTAAGATGCACCTGCGAGGATGCGCCTTTCACTTGCATCGAAAGTGCAGTTGATGTAACTTCGACCTGCGACCCCCACGGCGCAAGCGCAACACCCATAGTTTCATTAGATATACGCTTGTCAAAAATAGACAGGTAATGGCCTAAGGGACTTCTAATTATTACGTAAATTGTTACTCAACCGATGATGCATTGTCTCGCTTTAACACTCGAACAATCGTTCAAATTCTTTGGATGGTTATAACCTATCGTGGATGCAATGATTATATAACTATGTGTATGAATAAACATAATAGAATAGACATAATTAGGGCAAATGTTTTTAAAGCTTTTGTATAAGTATAGAATAGTATATAAAAAATCATTTACTATCTTTATCTTACCGGAGATAGAAATAAGGATTTTTAGAATAACGGGCAAACCACTTATTTTCTTACTTATTTCATTACCACCAATAAAGGGTGCGTGCACGCCTTATCATAATGCGCAGTTGACTGTATATGTACATTCAAAGAATCTATATCAAGGTTCTAGTTAATAATTTCCCAGTAACTAACGACGCTACAATTGAAAACCCATCGTTGCAAACACTTGATATACTTGCAAATAAATTTCGAAGTAACTATTATATCGTTGTAGAAACAGTCGTAAAATAATTTTACACGCGAGTAAATTCTTGTAGATAGTAGGATAACGTTAATTATTTCAAAACTGTTGTTGCTGCGACAGTATAACCGATATCTGACCCTTGCACTTACCATCGACATTGTAGGACCATGCCATTAATATTGCTGGCTAATAAAATATCCCCACTATTATGTTTCAGGGCGAGTCGATAGGGGAAGATAACTTACTGTCCTCTAGACGGAATGAGATATGAATGCTAGGATTCTGCTGCAGTGTTTTACCTTTGAATAAATAAGACCCAAATATTCTTCAACAATAGAGGAAATCTTTAAAAATCTTTATGGCTAAAGGATATTTATTATTATTTTTACTATATTTAATAAAATATGAGGTTGCAAATCCTATGTCAATTACATGTAATTGTGGATAAAAAAATTGTAATTCCAATTCATAAAATAATGAATTATGATAAATACATAAAGAATTACTGCAAAAATTAAGGAGACTGAAGCTGTATGAGAAATGTACATGTTGTATATTTTTAGCGTCACGCCACATACCTTTGTCCACGAGTTTAATATATCTGCCTGGGTTTTGTTAATGGTGTTCAGTTAAACACCTGTCAAGTGACCATTTCACTGGACAAATCGTGCAGACCACCTACAGGGAAAAGTCGTAAACATGCAAAATCATAACTCGCGGAGCACTGGTGGGGCGCCTTGATAAACAGCCTCGGATGCCCCAACAAAAGATGCCCGTATCTAATCTTGATGAATTAAGCCGGTTACATGTGCTTCGTAGTTTGACAAATATTTGCAGTGTGGCGCGGAATTTGTAATGTAAAAATAAAGAAAAGTCTTGGCATAAGAAGCCGCCTTGTAAAAAAACGTGGGTTGAATTATTATTGGGTCTAAGTGATTTATGAGTACGGTAAAATACGTAAAAATGCAAAAATAAACTTTTATTGAAAAACTAGGTCCAGTTAAAGGCAAATTTTACAAACTACAAACATTTCAGAACAACCGCTGCAGTGAATAAATATAGTGAGACACTCATGCAGCTTTGTTTTCCATTATGCCAAAATGTTATTTTATACATAATATTTCAGTATAGTATACACAAGTCAAAAATTACAAAAACAAAAACAAATTATCCTATAGCCTTTAAATCCATCAATTAAATAATTGAATGATTTAAAGGCTAAAAGAGATAATTAAAACTATGAAAATCGAACAAAAGGTATTTGAATAATATATAATGTATGTATCTTTTATCCCGGAATATCTGAATTTACAAGCATGCGCCGACGAAACTGCAGGCTAAATCTAGTCTAGTTACCTACAAAGAGAAAACACTAACGAGCTAAACAAGTCCGTGTTACTGGTATGTTACAAAAGACAATGCAACATAATAATATTACACCACAAATAAATTCCTGGAATGTGGTTCCCAGTTTTGCGGAAGCCACGCCCCGCAATCTAGCCATCGCGATCCCGCAATCAGCGGGGATTACCTGATCATCGGGATTATGCCCGGGCCGCTACACTACTAAGTAATTCGAATTAGCTGCTATAATACGGTTACGTTTACGATATAAAGGCAGTTAATATCGCTATGCGGAAAGCGGGTATTCTATTAATGTTTAATAGGAAATTTAATGTTCATCGCAGATAGAATGGCCGGTATAACTCGCAATATCCTCCTAGGGCCATTTCAGTACATAATCTTCCGATGTTTATATTCAATATTCAGACAACAGAATGTCCACAGGTAAATTTGTAGTTTAAGGTTGAAAAGTATATAATTTATGATCGCTTAGCATATATTTTGCATACCTTTATTTTGATATCAAACTTTGATGACAACACTGCAATCTTATGAGGCAAATATTATCATGGTAATATTTTTACATCAAAATCGTGGAGATTTATAAAAATAATTTAATCTGACACTGAAGATTAAAAGCAATAATTATCTCATTGCTTAAATATAAAAAATAATAATTACTGGTCTGTAGAAAAAATCTAACACGTACTAATGTTATATGTACCTGAATACCTAAATACTTATAGCTATTCTGGAATTATAACGTTAACGCCCAGGTATTATCACGGAGCTTAGAATAATATTATCTTGCACTAAGTTTCTTGATTAACTTGTTAAGGCTTCTCCTTGCAAAAATTATGCTTAGGCATTCGAAATACGTGTAGCAATATGCACATGTAAATAAAAAATTTAGAATTCTTAACAAGCGTGCTCTCAAAAAATTACCGTATAATTCCATTACATGCGCCTCTGCATATCTTAAGTACGGTACTTAATAACACACGTAACATATCACTGCCAAAATACGATTTCACCGTGACAACACTATTTAATAACAGTAAAAATAATTAGATATTTACAGATGTCACGATAAACGCCGTATTTAAAGATAGACGTAAGATAAGCTATTATAAATACTTTCTCCGCGTAAGTGGTTGTCTATGGCGATGTCGTGACGAGTAATATAACGGGGTGGTAATTAGACTTACATGGAAAAATAAGGCACAGAGTAAAAAACAGCTGCGGTGGAAAACTCGGGAAAAATTGTGGCAGAAGATTTTCGCATGGTGTTGGTAGCATTGTGCGTTTTCTTCAATCTATTGTGCTGGGATTGTTATGCTAATATAACAATAAGCACTTTTTGAAATTATCTCAAGAAAACGTAATAATTTTTTTAGTATAGCAATAATTAACAATATGGCCGTAATAACAGCATAGTAACAAAACTACTGCGTATAAATTTTAATGAATAATTTATTAATATTTCTTGTAAACATTATGAATTATTAAAGTGTATAAATCAAAACAATCAAAATATGTGCACATTATACTCTACCGTTGATGTCTAAATCGTAATTATAATCTGCATTACACGCCTGTTTTGTAAAACTAATTGGCTTTGTGCCGGAACCCTGGACGTTTCCTTTGACACTCCGCAATGAATAATAAATCGATATTAATCGTATTAGAGTGCAAACGTAAACGTACCAGACGTTTAATTTTATTTTTTGTTATAATTAGTCAAAACTAGACATTAATTTTAGAAAATGTTTTTATTTTTAGTATGTTATCCAAATTCTAATCAAAACAAAAATAACATTGAAAAACATTTAATGTCAAAGTGTAATTTATTCGCGATTATTTTGAACACACCATTTTTTATGGCCCTCCCATCTTAGCTATAAACCGAAATTCGTATAAAATTGCAAAACTATTACATTAACGTCAATATAACTGTGTATTTCAACGACATTCCTGCCAATGATGTGAAATCACCTGAGCACTATAATGATATATTGTTTGTAAGATTACCGAGGTGTGGTCCAACTCCAACACGAATATTCAAAGGAAAACTTTGCGAAACTTCTATACAATAACATGGCATACTAGTATGAAATCTCATTTACGATTCTGCTACAAATCGTGACCTAAAAGAGAAGATTATAAGGAAACCGCTACCGTTCGCTTGCCGTGGACTGTGGGAATGAGAACCAATCATGTAAGATCTGTAGTACCGCCTAACGCTTCCCTAAGTCTCATTTTAAGGAGTAAGGTAATTTTGCAACTTGAAAAACGTGTTCAGTATTCAAGAATTAAAATTAATTGTATTTATTTACAAGTTACTAGCGACCAGTTCAGGCTTTGCACGGAAAACTTTATTTGTGAATCATCTCATATATTTAAAAAAAACGCATCTAAATCCGTTGCATAGTTTTAAAGATCTAAGCATACACTCACCAGGACAGACAGCGGAAAGCAACTTTGTTTTAAACTATGTGTTGAAATTGTTAAGTATGTAATATTTGGTACTTATAAGTAAAATTTTAGTAGTCATGATCATTAACCGTAATTTAACCTCCTTTCATAAATATTTGGAAATGAGAAATAAAGTAGAAGCTACCAACTATTTCTCTACCCGCGTAGATTGTAAAATTCAATCAAGGGAAAGGGCTTATCCCACCTGAAGATTTTTCACTATATATCTGAATTTTTGTTCAGCCAATCCGCTAATTTTAGCTATGCGTGGCCTTCGGGTCATATGATTCTTAACTCTGTCCACCCGTTTAGAAAAAAGACCTGAGACTATATCTGCATAACCACTTACTAACAAATCATATTCCGTAGAGTGATTTATTTCACACATTTTTTTATGTTGATTCTGCTCCGTTGCAATCTGTTCAATAAACAATAAGTCACTTCTTTGACCGAATTTCCAATTCTGATTTTTATATGTTATCCTCGAGAGCTATATATTGTTGGGAAAGTTCTTTCGAACAGACTCTCTTTCTGTCTTATGATAATATGACATATGATATAGCAAGTAATTAACTAAATATATATGCATATATGTATAAAAAATTGAGAAATTGAGTTAGCCCCAAAGTAAGTTCGAGACTTGTGTTATGGGATACTTACTCAACGATACTACATTTTAAAATAAATACAAATATAGATAAACACCCAGGCCAATCAGAAGAAGGTAATTATGTATTTCAAAAAGTGTAGGTAAATATTTTTGTGCTAAGTATATAATTAAGTCTTATTTATTATAATTGACTGTGCATTAAAAACTACAAACAACTTGAACATGACTAAGGATGTGCTAAGTGTAATGCCATAGGAACCTCTATTTATCACTAGCACGCCATATCCTGTATTTGTGTGGTCACTTTGGGAGCAATGCTCTTAAGTACTTGTACTCAATTTTTATCTTACCTTATAAGTTGAAAAAATAATGCATAAATGTGTTTTTTTTGCAGATGCTATTAACTCTCATTTTGGCAAATTTTACACCATGTTCTATTTAAACAAAATTATTGAAAAAATCTTCTTCACAGTTTTATTTTAATTTACAAAGGTATAAATAGTCTAATAGAACATTATGACAAATTTTGACTTCAACCATCAGAAAAAGAAAAGAAAATCTTTGACATTATTTTATTAATTAGAAGGGAAAATTGAAATTATTTATTCGTTTTTAAGAACAATAAGAGCTTACAACATGTTGGCGGTACCAACAAAATAACACTATTCGATCACCTAATCAAGTACATACAATAAAACAATATACTTCTCTTAATACTGTTAAATAAATGAAAACAAATTCAACTGTGTGCATAATTGATTTTAAAACATTTGGTACACGACATCTATTGGGTGGCAATAAAAACAAACACAGTTGACAGTTTTTGTTTATATTGATGACTTGATTACAATGGTATAGACTAAATAATTTAGGGCTAGACTCCATTAAATCTATGCAAATATATTGCAATCGGTGTGACGATTAAAGCGAGGGTAAACAAACCAACAAACAAACAAACAAACAAACAAACAAACATACATACATAATATCACGCCCGTTTCGGAAGGGTATATAGGGGCAGAGATCATCGATTTCCACATGTTAAAATCCCTATAAGTATACATCTCTAGCTATTATACTCATCAGTCTCCTATTTTTTTTGATAATTTGAACAAAGTGTGACAGTGGAGGGCGTGAAAAATAATGACAGCTATGAAAAATTTTAAGATATGACACACAAATTAGCACAAAATTTGGTTACCTGGGCTTAACCCCGGTAAACAAATTAAGAGGTTAAGCCCAGATAACCATAGAATAAGTACCGGGCATTTTTGAATCGGTTACAAATAATAGGGGCTAATCAAAAGACAGTTTGACACATTTCCGATCCGCTCAGCTATTCTAGTGGAGTCTGATCCTAAAGCATTGGTGACGTAATGCTGGGTAGCTGCAGCCGATATAGTCCAGTGGGTGTAACGCCTTGTTTACACGAGCACTTCCGATCGTGTCGCAATGTCTTGCGACGCACGTGTCACGCCCACGCCTCAGGGCTGTCAGACTTGGTCAGTAATGTGGTGGGCCAATAGACAATATGACATTTCTACAATCAAATAAAATAAAATCTATGGAATAACCACGTGATGAGTAAGTGAAAATATCACATTACTAAGGCCACTTATAAGAAACGAAGCAATCTCAATGGCCCTAGATTTTAAAAATATTACATAAAATAATCGCCTAGATATCAAAAATTACACATTAATTTACTGTGAAATGTAGTCGTGAAAGATTTTTCAAATTTTTTTTTGTAGTGCGTTTTACTAAAATTTTACGTATGTTAACTAAGTTTCTCATTGAATTAGTATTAGGTAGATAGTATATTATATAAAATTTGAAAACAATGAATTTCGACAACAAAATAAAATTTAAGTAATTTTCCCATTCCCATTCACCGGACGGAGCATG
>JADGIL010013784.1:28284-58190 GCA_020352625.1 Cactoblastis cactorum
ATACCACTATAAAAACTAATTAATATATACTGTCAAAAATATTCTTAAACAATAGAAGTGCCAAAAATATATAGTCAGGTTTTGGAAAGCTTTCAATAATAATTAGCAAAACGTTTGAGTCATGTGAGCTTTAATAGACACCTGAAAATAAGTCACGTGCCTAGCAGAATTGACTCATAAACGACTCGCTTGAAATAAAGTCGACAAACGACTGCCAAATCGTCTTGAAAACGTAATCACAATGCTGATACGTAACATAAATATTTTAGTACAAAAAATATTGTAGCGAGTTTACTTACGCTACAACTACACATTACACAAAAACTATTACTAAATATGTTTGAAGTTTAACATAACTATTTCAATGCATGTTTATACAAATAAGCGCATATGCGAAAAAACCCGCGATGTGCAATTTGGACTCACGCACGAAGGTTTCCATACCATTATCNNTTATTTTTTTAGTATTTGTTGTTGAAGTAGTAACAGAAATACATCACCTGTGAAAATTTCAACTGTCAAACTTTCATGGTCCATGAGATATAGCCTGGTGACAGACAGTCAGAACAACACCCGACTCCCTTTGGGTACAAAACCTTAAAAAGAACATCAGGCTTTTTCTATCAACGAATTAAAAGGAGATCATGACCTCTTTTTAACAACCTCTGTATCTGCTCAATAAATAACGATTTAAAAACAATCGGCATCATATAAACTTATGAGTGCAACAAGCATTAATATAAGTATATACTTACAAATGAGTCATGGTCACTTGAATAAATAATATTTCATTCATTCTTTTACATTCGATATTTACAAATTGGCAAAATGGAGAAGTACAGGCACTAACCAACTCAGCCATTTTACATATATAACTCACATACGAGTAGATGGCAGAGTAAGATGGTGTCTAATGAACTTACAGGTAAATTTCAAAATTCTAATTGGTATCTTCCTAATCTCTTCTAAATTTTCAAAAGGTTGTTGAGTTTGAAAAGTGAAATTGTTTTGAAGTTTACTTTAACTTATTTCTTCAATATAATTATATAACTTATGCATAGATACTATCGTCTATCAATTTTCTTGTCGATTATTTTTAATAGTTCCCCCTCCTGCCGAGATCTGCTCATGGGTACCTTATCATTGATGTATCCGGGAGAGGGTTTGCCGGGAGAACTCCATTACATCAAAACTATCCAAAGGGCCTCTACATGTTGGACTTGTGTCCCCACGCAAGCCTCTTAAAAGTCCGGGTCACCATGCCTTTGATTATGTTAAAGAGAAACATAATAATATACTTATTATATAAGGACAATTCACACAATTTGAGTTAGCCCTAAACTAAGTTCAAGACTTGGCTTATGGATACTAACTCAGCGTTACTTTATTTTAAACATCTAAGACCCAGTTCAATCAGAAAACATTTTCCATCATGACCTGACCGGGAATCGAACCCTGAACCTTTAAAGTAGCGGTCAGATACGGTAAACGTTACACCACGGAGGTCGTCAAAGTGGTTTAAATGGTATATCTCTACTTCCCCTAATACTCGTATTTTTTGTAAACCTTATTATTACACATATTCACAACAACAACGAAATTAGGTGATAGTAATTATGATGAGAGGATTGTTTACGTAATCTACTTCCGAGTTGTTGCAATGTTTGAAACACGTGTCTCGCCCACTTTTAGTTGTACGTCTATAGATCTTCATCTGATAACATTTGAACTTTCACGATGCATGTTGCAAAATTTACTTTGGAAGCATCAACATACTACATCTACTTGGACAAATATGAATTATATATAAACCGAATCCCATATCCTAGAATATAGCCCTCAAAATCGGATTTTCTGTAATTAAACAGTAATATATGTATTGCAACGCTGAAAAAACAGCTGCTGGTTGCAACATTGCCTTGATATTTCATCATCCTACGTTGGATTTATTTTATAAGAACATGTTCTTATATTATAATAAGTGTAAATCATTATTGTTCGCGGAGAATGTTGAATAGATATAAATTCAATTGCTCTATCCATAAACCAGAATAATTTTGTGCTGAAAAGTCTAATTCAATCTAACATAAGCAGTAACTTAGAGGGATCTTATCAACTTACATCGCTTACAAAATAAAAATAACTTAATACATATATACATACAGGCACACTTTATCTTATATATTAAATGGCTATGTCACTTGATACTTATTGCTCTTTATTGCTCAACAGCGAAGTTCTTACTCATTACATCTTTAATTTGCCGCCAGTAGTAAATTTAATATTCTCATTTCTAACTCGTGTTAATTAGTACAAAATTTGAAGTATATTTAAATACTAGCTCTCATACCCTCTATAATTAATTACAGCCAATGCCAATCTATATTTACCATCGAGCTAAACTAAGCCACTAGATCACCAGCACAGATTAATATCTCGAAATGACAGCGCAATTACACAGGATATCACCATTTTGACCTGCTCTTACACGAAAGAGGAATCAATTTTGAATTACAGCGTATTAGACGTATACAATATACAAGACCTCTTAATCAATTAGACATACAAAAGATGCTTAAATATGCCTGTTACTGAACAAAATTCAAAACTAAAAAAAAAACAAAAATGTAATTATAATTAGTTATTATATAAACATAACTTTATTCTGTCATTTTAATAAGGAGTTGCTTGCATGAATAGATTGGCATATTGGCAGCAAGCCGCATTGAAGAAGGACAGGTGGTGGTGTCAGTAGTGGAATATAATAGGTTTAAAAAATATTTAAGATTAGCAATGTAAAATAATCAAAAGAGACACGTAGTTTGACACAAATTAATAGAAAATGAAAATACTGACTCATCATGAGTCACGTAACACGAGAGGAGAAAATCCCTTTTCTTTGAGTTACGTAATGGAGGCTTAAACAATTATGGACATAAAAACCGGCAGAAAGCTCCGAGCTTCCGAGAAGCTATGCTAATGAAATGTCGGTTTTAATAAAATTTTACATTACGGAAAAAACGTTGTTTAATGTTTTGATCATTATTTATATTGATGACACAATACATGATGATATAAAGATTGATTTGATTTACGTAAAAATATCATTTTAAACACATATGAGTCAGTATACCAGCCAAATGACAATGTTGGTGTGGCTTTTTATTGCAAATAATATACCGCACTAACTAATGCCCGCGACTTCGTTTGCGTAGGTTTTACGATAATTGCAATACATTATTGCTCGGTTACAATAAATTATATCCCTCAGGAACCTTACATTTTTTCGGGATAAAATGGGGCCTACCTTTTATTCTAGGTTATAGTCCATCGCTGAGCCAAATTTCATCCAGATACGTTTGGTATTTTTGTGTGATGCGCATACAAACATTCAGACAGACCGACAAAAATTCTAAAAACAATAAATTTGACTTCTATATATAAAGAACCCCTATATATTTTTTTTTCTCAAATATCTCCCATATACAGACATAGTTCATTTACAATTTTATTACATGTATAGATTTTATTAAAAACAATTTTAAGTACAATATCTGGTTTATGTCAAGGATTAGGTTACGTATTTTAATTATTTGGTGATGTGTGAACAAAATTGATTGTTGTAAAACATGACATTATAAATTATACTTACTTACATTTACATACTCAATTACACTACGCCCATAGCTTGTAATGTAAGCCCGTTACAAAACTGCTACACATGTATCAAAAGCAAAATGTCGATTTTTTTTGCTTCAGTTCACTATAGGAGGAAAGACTACAAGATTTAGGACGTCGCACATATATTGAAGGTTATTGACGCCTGTCTTCTAACTAGCGATACCATCTTATCATGCACTTTTTGCTCATATACTATAGTGCTTGAACGTAATACAATACTCGTAATGCTATCTAATACATCAAATATAACTGTTACCAATAATTCTGAGGACATTGAACTCTTCAAAATCGCTAATGATGCGTATACTTAATTATTTCACTAAGTGATTTCTAAGTTGGTCATACACATTCAACAACTAATGCTAGTTAAAAAAGTAAGTATGCTTTCCTACTTTTTTATGTAACTTACATTATGTGAGCTGCTAACTCTTCATTAACTTACCCTTCCCCGCGTATGCTGAAAAAGTCAATCAAGAGGAAGGACATACAACAGGCGTTTCTCTCATAGACTATGGGCAACATGTTTGGGCAACTATATCTGAATCTTCATTCCGCAAATAAGTCTACCATTCTGCTAAACGTGGTCTACGAGCCTAACGATTTTGCCCTGTCTACCCCGTAAGGGATAAAGACGTGATACTGTATCTTACATACATTGTGATTTTGGTACATAAAAAAGTAAGTTTAGGAGTTTTTTACAGATATAATATAGAAAGTACACAAATAATGGAAATTACATCAGTAAAGAGAACAAAAAGATAAGATTCGTTTCATTAATCCCATTCTATCTTTTAAACCATAATTCACATTATCTGAATTACGAAAAAATAAATTAAACACATATATGGCTGGGCGTGTCCAATACTGATATTGCTTTTGGACTAACATCCAGTAACGGTTACATCAGCCATTCTCTTTAAGTGCCATTTATCTTGAGTCCATTTTCGAAGCCTCTTATTATTTAATTATTAAACGACATCAGTTATTCAACATAAATTGACTGAAAAGTCAGTGAAAGTTGCACTGCTTCATTTCACCATTCCGGGTTGAATCTGTTATGTATATTGCATAAATTCATACGGTAACAGTAGACATGAATTATGTGTATTAAGTATGTATAATTATATACTTTATTTGAGGCACTTGCATACTATACGAAATTATTTAAACAAAATTGTTAGCTAAAAAATTAATAGCGTTTAGGTAACATTTTTACTACTTTTGTTACTAATCGGAATACTTATTTTACTTTACTTGTACAAAAGGCAATATTTTTATATATATTTCAGTGATAGATGTATAACACTATTGCGAGTAAGTTTTATATTTTAGCTATAAAAAAGGAAAATATCATGCCAACCAAGTACGTATGTCAACTTTAACGTATACAAATCCTTACTACAAACCATATTAACTATATTTTTTTCGCAAATGTCATTAACTTCGATTAAGGCAACGAACCTTCATTATTTTTTCATTGAATGGGAAAAGCAACGGTATTTGAAAGATAGTAAAATAAACGATCAACGTATATGACAGGAACTAAATAAAGTACCTATGAACATTAAAACACAAGTGCAGTTAAATTATCAATATTTACATTCCAAAATAAAACCTGGTGGCAGTTTATAATGTTTGTGGCAAATGTAAATTGCACTTCTGAAGGGATTATAAATTTATTTTGAAAATAATTTTCGTATTGAAATAAATGAATTTTAATTTCTATAGCAGTTCGGGATTGAGTTCTCATCTACAAATTTTCAGACTTCAAGGCTCAATTATTGAAGCTAAGTGTTGATCTCTGGATCTGAAAATCCATTCTATAAACAAGATAAGAAGATCTAATAATATTTAAATTCGGTATGAATAACAAAAACATTATTACTGTAGTTGAATACAACAGAAACAAATGCAGTTACTGCTGTCAACACTACAGATGAGTGAACACGTGTGAAGGCAGGCGCATATCCGTAATAAACAATAAGAACTTCCCACAGTCGTGGGAAGATCAAAACAATATTAAACATACATATGTATAAATACCTATAAATTAATGCACAAAGACATTATCATAAATTAAATTTTGGACACCGGAAAACTGTTTCCTAATTAATGCTCTTTGCTTGTGAGACTACGGATATTATTACAATCATTAATTAACTGACAGTGTTGTAACTTGTTCCAATACAGTTTTAGTTTAATTTATAAAAAGTAAAATCCGTAAGTAAATCAGGGTAAGCTGGATCATGATTATGACCTTTTTTGAAAACTATTTTCTCAGAGCTAAATAACATATGGTTAAAGCAGAAATCATTTGATTTGGTAAGAACTAAAAAAATAAGTGGTCGACGTTTATACCACAGATTAAAAAGGAAAACAAAACATAAAGTTTGCAATAAAGTTACGAAACATAACGATGTTGGAGATAAAGCTAAACATGTAAATAAAATAACAAATGACTCGTTAATTCTTGGAAACCCGTGTTTTGTTCGAAGCGCACTGTTGGTCATCAGACCGGACCCTACTCGTGCGAGACTCTGCCTGCTTTAAACTACACATATGTATTATAGAACGACATAGTCTAACTACGAGCACCCTACATAGCCTTTTTCTAAAATTTGCCTACACAAAATAACATTTTAATTTTAACCAATATTTACTGAGGACCATTTTTAGGGTTCCCTAGCCAAATGGCAAAAACGAAACCTTTATTTTTCATTTTATTCGGAGACTGTGAATACAGTTTTAAATTTGGAAGGTAATTCAAATAACAGCTACAAAATTATGCAATATAGTATAGAAGTAAAGTGATTTTTTTTTAGAACACGTCGTCTAAAAGAGCTAAAGGATATTAAGTTTAAAAACTATTTTATATGAAACGATAATTTGTTCATGATTATGAAGTAAAGAATGAAGCTCAGAGGTTGATAATTTTCAAGTTGATGGATGGAATTCCTCCACCTTCAACGATTAACACAAAAAGTGGTCATCTTGACTCTTATATTTCCTTTATTTTTATCAACTAAAACCTGTTGATAAAAACAAAAGAAATCCATTATCCACTTTAAAAAGGAAAAAATATATTTTTAAGCGATAACATCAATCAGAAGAATCCTCTTTTTAAATTCCATCGATAAATTTAACTCCACGAGATTTTTATATGCTTTCAGATTAAGATTTATTTTTTGCGAAAACATTTCATAAATAATAACTTGAATTATTTATTTAATCCATTCATTTGTGTACATGCTCAATATATTTCACAGTAATTTAAATGTAACTAAGTTTGTTATAGTTAGCGATTATATTTATAAAGAATCTAAATCCAGAACCGCGCTCATACCCCAAGCCTGGGTTCCCGGGAGTGTAGTATAAATGGAATGCCGGGATTTAATTCACTACTTACATATCATCTAGAATAGATAATAAACTATTAGTTAAGATATGTACCTTTACATAACATAAACATTGAGATTAGAATCTACACATTCAAGGTTCAATAATTTTAGTACGTGTCAAACCTCCAAGGGAACTTGATGGTAAACGCGATAGGAGATTGTTAATAGCAGCAATCAATAACCACATATAGTTGTAAACATTTACAATATGTATTCATTTAATGCACAAAGTTGCATCAACGTCATGTTCGGTATAAATTAAGACGGCGTTGTAGGATAGAAACTCGTAAGACAAGCTTCTAGTATAAGTTACAACAACTAATCTAAGCCTATCATTAATGTAGGATGTTGTTATAAGTAGGTACATAATTAATTAAATATCGATACAACGCTAACGGGTTTTTGTCTTGAACGAAAACAAACGTAGATTAATATCGAAACTAATATCTTGAGTTCGCTCCAAACGAGTTTTGAATAGATCGCTATTAGGGTGCAAAAAATCAATTCAATTTGTTATAATCAAAAACAATAAGGAATTTTTTTTGGGTCCGGTTGATGAAGCTTATTATTTTGTTGAGAATGTTTGTAGGTTAAAAATAAAGGTCACCTATGTAAAGCCTTAATTGTATTTTGATAAAACATTGCATTAATAAAGGGAAATACTATCTAGTAATCAGTTGTTGTCAAATTATGTTGTCACACTTTACAAAAATTTACTAGATTTTATTAAGTGAAGATTAATAATTTTACAAAGAATTCTGATCGGAAGACCGATTTGTCGATTAGTTTACGAGTTTTTGGGATTCAGTGGGCGGCTATACGTTACACGACCTTTAATTAATGGCCGTGTTAAATTCCCTTACACAGATGTTTTGGGAACGTGAGTTCGAAGCCACAATTCTCGGTCAAATCCATCAGATTAATACAGTCTATAACTTCTTCGGCCATTTACGGAGGTATAGTGAATGTTCATCTTGGCCTTACTGCCAATCTATTGGCTATCGTTTTACAATCAGTTAATTGATCTAAGTATTATCCAATAGATGTCGAGTTGCCTTCCGTTAGCTTTAATATAGGAAAATTTTAGTAGGTTAATGTAAGGGTACTTTTATACAGATATAACAGCATCTTTTCTGTGCGTTAACATAAAACAAAAAAATCCAGCGTACTAAATATCGAAAGGACATACTTTAATAATCATAAAAAACCAAAGATTAATACAATAATTATGATTTTTTGTAGTCTGATTAAGGATTCAAATATAATTTAATAAAAAACATCTGAGAGAATGTACTGGTATATTTTACATTGTACGAGCAATATTTTTTGTTGAACATTAAAATATAATCATTACGATTCCATGAATACTTCGCAATCAAGTGCGGCGTTGACCGATATTTTGAAGATTTAGCATTTATTCTGCTTACACCGCATACGTGATCGTTTCGTATGCTGCTGACACAATTCGAGTTTCATATTTACTTAATAAAATCACGAAACTCAAAAGTGAATTAATGACGAGCCATTATTTAAACGAGAATAAAACCTGATATGAGTAAAGAACAAGAGCAATACGACAATGTTAGAGACGGACGATATTCATCAGAACATAAAGAAAGCAATCAAAAACATCTAGCGTGGCATCTGCGTTCGTGTGCCGTAATTACTGGATCCAGGTACATGTAAAAATTTAATAAGAGTTTTTTACGGCGCAGATGTTCCTATTCGGAAGACAGACAAAAGGCGTTAACGCGATAGAGATGCCCCAACAAAGCGAACAGATGCGCAACTCGACGTAGCATTTGTCTGTAAATCAGATGAGCAAACAGCGCACACATACATTGTGCGCCTGGCTAATGGTGTTTATGTGTGTGTGGACCCGCCAAGGCTGCGCAGGCGCAGAGCGTACCTGCCCCTACCTGCCTATCTTGCATTCTTGCACTATCTGCAAACTATCGGAAAGTTTGCGGCGCGTGTGTTGTAACGGTGCCCGCATTTTTGTATCCTAATCTGAATTTTGCTGACGAATTCGTCTTTACTGACAAATCATTCCCATTTGTAACATCTCCCTCGCGATTTGCAATGTGATCTTATTATATATATTGTACGACACTGTAATTTCATACAGTAAGACATACAACCTTTAGACCATAATTGAGATTCCAACACCAAGTAACTACTCTGTAGTAGTGTATAAGGACAGAACAGCAGCACGAAAATAGGTTTATTATGTGGTGATATAACAATGAATTATAATAAAATGGAGACCACTAAGAGTACCTGCAAACCACAACTTCATTTTGTTGTTGAAATACATATACACTACGACGCGTTAATATTAGTAGTATTTGCATATTATTATGTAATAAACCAAAAGCAAGTAAAAATGCCCAACTATGTTTCAAAATTCGAAATCTAAATTGGGATTTTATTCGATCAAAACATGTAATGAACTGAAAAATGAAGTCACGAGCATAATTGTTTCGAACATGTTTTCCAAAAACTGTCTTGATTGATGGACTTTTTGCACTTGCCCCCAATTTCAGCCACCTGCAATCCGTGATCCTCGAAACCTTTTCATAAGAAAATACAATTGAACTGTTAATGGTAGCTGACATTTTTCTCTAAGGCTTTATGGTAAACGATTATCATAATATTGAAATGAGTCGCTTAACCTTGCTTAGTCTATGCTTCGTGTTGAAAGTCGAAACTCGAAAAACTTAAACTTGTTTGAATATACCATTTATAAAAATCATACTAAGTATATAAAATTGCTGTATTTCAATGTGAAAAAAAAAAATTATGTAATAACTAGCAAAAATGGCAGCTTTATATGGACTAACGACTTTTTATTCTTTTACGTCAATTAGGGAGAGTGGTAATGATACATCTATATCTAGACTTATATTCAAATTGATACATACAAATGTTCAAGTCCAAAAGTCCAAATCTAAAAATATTTTTTTTGTAAAGAATGCAATTAATATTAAAGTAAGGTCTTACTAGTGGAAACCGTGTTTTTTAGATCTCATGTTGCGTTATGACTAGTGTCAGAGATCTAGCAAGTCATGCCGACAAATGTCGAATCCCTTGTATTGTTTTCATTGTCTTATTGATGTGATGTCATAGTTCATAGGAACTCGGTTTTGCAATCAGATGAACAGGTATAGAACTTGAGTCCGTCAATCGAGACAGGTTCTTTTTGTTGTTTGTGTTAAAGGTATGTTACTTGAAGTCGGTTGTGATTATAATAGAAATATACATGAAGAAATATAGAATAATTCTGAATATAATAAAATTCTGTAAGTCACATTTAAGTTATATTACAGATAGACTTCATAAAAATTTAACAAATTTCAAATTGGCCAAACTTTTGAATTGTCATCTTACTATTTATTTATTGATTGCAAAGCTACAAATTACCAATTTTTCGGACACCAACAGAAGCTCAACAGTATTGGTCTCTACAATCTACAAGCCTGAATGGCGGAGGACTATTGAAACACTATTCACAATTATTCTGAACACATTGGGTTCACATTAATTCAATAATGTTTTTAATGAATCTATTGGATACATGTAATTAGATATTTCGTTATATTTATAGAACAGTCAATAGGTGTTTTACGGAATCGATCAACTGATAGTTGCTGTTGTGTAACGAGAGGCTCGGCTAATACGGAGAGAGGTGCCGCGCGGCGCAACAGGTGCGCGAGGCCGGCGCATGCGCATGGGAGCGACACGAAGGCCGCCGCGTTGCGCCGCTCATGGCGTTCTCTGGTGTCGCAATTTGTTCGACAGCCATAACCCCATCACTATCGTGATCGATTTGGCGAATTCGCGAATGCTTTATATACAATTTAAATAAAAAGAATAATCATTCCAAAGTACTCACCTCTTTAAGACCATCGAGCCTTCCCAGCGATTTTGACTGACGCAATGGCAAGAAAGCTTTCAATGCATCCATACGAGAGGATTTTTCTGGTTCCGCATTAGTAGCTGCAGTGAGATCAGCACAGGATAGCCGTGCTTTGCGCCGCTTGTCCAGCAGCTGCTTCGCAGTGCGCGAGCGACGCTGTACCGGGGCCACGTCCTCTTCCGGCTCACTGCAGACCTCCCGCTCCCGGGGGGAGTGCACCGTGTGTCGCCGCCGGGACACGGGCGGCGACGTCAGCCGGGACACCAAACTCTCAAACATCGCGCTTGCTATCCGCTGCGATACTTTGATGACCAGTCTCGCGCAATGCTCACTCCACTTTCACACGAACACATATTGCCGAGTCTCTTGACTTTATCCGCGCTGATGAATGCCTACAACCAAATATTATTCTGTCACGAGAATCTCGATTGAGATCCCGCGGGCGACTCAGAGCCTCATTTTCCTATTGCATAACGCACATCCGATCACAGTTAAATGAGAGTAATTTTGATCGCTGACCGATTGTCACCGGTATAGTCACAGGACTGATAGTGAACATACTCTAAATCGTTTTGTTTGAGATTTATTCACACAGGGAGTCGTACCGTGACGGACGGAAATGGCAAAACACGTTCACATTAACATGAAAATATCATTGTACAAAAGTGAAACATCCAAATGATGAATTCATTGCTCAAATAAATAACAATAGATGTTGAAAGAAGTTAATTATTTCTTTTCACACGTTCTATGGATTATGCTACAGGTTCGTTAACCCAGTTACCGCCTTAATATTGTAATTAAGTGAAGCTGCGAGTCTCTTAATCTCATAAGGCGGTCGCGCAGTAAAACAAAAGTGTGCCATCGAGCACCCAAAACATTGTCGTGGCAAGCTGCCATCACTGGTCGAAATAGAATATACGCAAGGCCAATAATAACGGTGAAAATAGAAACAATCCCAAAGAAAATTATTGCTGTTTATTCGCAGTTTGTCGATAGACGTTAATTTGTTAACTTTCTCATTTACAAAATGGAATATAATCTCAGAAAAATAACTCGCTCAAAGACAGTATCATAGGATAGGACTTTAAAAATGATGTAGACGGACCTGAACAGTTTTTGATTATGCCAATATTTTGTTAAATATTCACTTCTAAAATAGTAAAAAGTCTAAACTTCTAATTTATAAACTATGCAGCGAAAAATTATAAAAAGTGGGTAAGTAGTATATAGAAGTCGAAATTATTATCTAGGTTAACACCACAATAATGTACATAATACAACATTGCTTCCTAAAGGGCTAAAGTTGTGACTGTGGACACACAATTGCAAAATAAAACTAACCGATTTCACACAAACAAGTCGTAAACGTGGCTGAGAATATTTTCACTTTTACACACCTGTGTCAAGCGAAACGATTGTTTACTTCTTTTGTATATATTATTATGAGAGACCAAGGTTTATTGGAAAACTATATTTTGCCTGCAAGTGCCTCGTTCAGTCGTTTATTAACAATTACAGCTCTATGTCACGTCGCCTGCAAAGGAACCGGGATCGTAGCCAGATAAATGTATTATAATTGGCTGTAACTGCTACGTTGGAGAACATTGCGGCTTCTTGGGCAAGGTGTTGTTAGTGGGCGCGGCGCCCGGAGCCCGGGGCTGCCAACTCCGGTCAGTGGTGATCGTTTGTGGAGCATGGCGCAGCTAATAAAACGGTTAGTCCTAAGCCGACGACGTTGACGCAAACCGGTACGCGGACCGGTCCCGCACCCCCCTCGTGCACCCCTCCGCACCCCGTGCACTTCTAAAATACACGCATCGACATCACCTTATCAAGAGCGATTGCGGCTAAGCTTCTTGTCAGTCCGCTCTTCTATTTCACGAGCCGGAGCCGAGCAGATAGCTCGTATCGGATTCCTTGAGAGCCCACTCCGGATAAACTGGCAACCCAATACCTGCGCAGCAATCTGTCTAACCGCAGCTTAAATAAAACTAAGTCTTAATCATGTTGATAGTACATGTACGAGTAAAACATTTTCTACTATAACGTCACCTGAACATAATTATTATGATGCAATCATTAAAAAAATTTAGAATGTTTATCGGCAATAAGCTAAGGCAATAAGACAGTAAACAAAGTAATGTAGCGTGAAAACAATTGGCGAAAGCACGGTATAATGATAAGTTAACCAATAGCGAGTAGAGTGACAAAGGCATAGATTAGAAAGTGTGTTGTACAGTACAGTGTATCAGAAAGCCCGTGATATGGCGCGCGCACACGCTCTGATTGGCGTCCTATCTTCAAATCTGTCGCTCAGCCGCCGCACGCACGACCAACACAATAATAAATCTTGCCACTTATACGAGTATTACCGTAAGACCATTATAATTCACAACGCAACAAGCCAATACTTTTCACGCAGAGTTACAATCACAGATTGTATAACTGCAATGATCAGTCATTCGTTAATTCATTTGAGTCAAATACAATGTGTTTCTGTTACATAAAATAAAAGCATTACTTCTCCTGACGCAGACCTATTGGAGCCTGTATTATAAATTCATGATTAACGAGTTATGCATAAAGCTTGATAAATCTTGTTACTTTGTTAAGAACATTAATATTTTGTTTTCTTTTTATGAATTTTCTGATCCAGACACTTATAAGGAATGATGTTTTGTCTGCAGTTTCACATAATAATAAATACATTTTTTTAGGGTTCCGTACCCGAAGGGTAAAACGGGAACCCTATTTTTACGGGCTTTGCTGTCTGTCTGCCCCTCATCAGGCTGTATCTCATGAACCGTAATAGCTAGGGAGTTGAAATTTTTACAAATGATGTATTGCTGTTTCCGCAACAACATTAAAACTATAAATAAATATCCAAACAACAAACTTGATTTTTTGCTTGATATTGAGAACGATAACAAATAGACGCTTTAATTGTATACAGAAGATGTATTTATATAGTAATATTAAAAATAAATAATTAAAATAAAATAAAACGTGATATAATATTTTTGTCGTTTTTCTTACAAAATAGTACGAAACCCTTCGTGCGCGAGTTCGACTCGCGCAAGGCCGATTTTTATTTAAAATTCAAAGCAAATTCATTTCTACAATCCTTTTGAAGATAATATTATATTATTTAAAATTAAGTAGATGAACTTCAGATATTTAGTTTTACATAATTTTACTACCATTTTGCAATTTTACACTATTTTAAGTGTAGGTTAAAGAAATGTTACAAAGATTAGGAGGTCAAGCAGTGACCTTGGGCTAAGTGGGTCGCTCGTGAGATGGGCTATCGGGTGGCAGACGTCACGCTCCAGCCAGCATCACGCGGCCGCCTAGTCACCACGGCTCGCTGCCCGCCCCACGCGCTCAGCTCCCGGCCAACGGTTTTATCACCAATCTCATCAAAAAGGAATTCCTTTTCGAGCATGAAATCTCCACAAAAAATCCAACGTCTCATCATATTTCAATGCCACAGATTTCCAGGAAAGCAACCTCGTTAAAGTTCCTCGACTTGCTGTAAATACTTTACTTCTTCTATGTTAGTTGTCATAGCTAAAACATACTGGTATATTAACTAGAACCTAATTAAAGCTATAATCAAAGTTCCTAGCGGTTTTCTTATTGTGCAACTGAGATTTCAATGTTCAAGATCTTTTTGAATTCTTAGAAAAAGTGAGCTGAAAATTAAAAAGTAAATGACAAACTACTAAGCATAGAATCGTTGGGTCTAATGATGAGACGTGAGTGAAAGCTATGCCCTCACTGTCCATTTTCGTTTACTTTGTATTAAAATATTCCGGATAAACATAACAAACGTATTCTGACAATAAGTATTAAACACGCCTACATGTTTACAGCTGCGTAGTCGTTGAGTCGAGTTATCTGAAGAAAGATTTAGTATTATCACCAATTCATGTTATTGTTATCTATGCGTAGTAGTGTAAGCTTCCGTGGAATAGAACTTACGACTTTCCGTAGAATAGAACTTATGACGTTAAATTTTATAAAGCTAAGTTTAATTCTATATTAAAATAGTTTAGTATTCATTTTAGCTTTCGGATCAGAAAATATATGTATATTTTACGATCTTTTCTTTTTGTAAGCGATAAGCATGCAAAACTTATGTTTTCAGAATTTCTTGATGAATGAGAAGTGTCTTCGTGCATTTTAGATGTTATGAAGGGCGAGGGACCGTTAGTTGGTTCGTACATTTATACATTAGTTGCAGCGTGACAGACTTATTTAAATGTTTCTAACTGTTGCTTGAGAGCTATAACCCGGTCGCTGCCTCGTGAGCCACTCGACCACCGCAGCTGTTGCTGTTCTTACTTTGGCTTTATCTATATCTTTAATAACCTTTTTCTCATTACCATATGAACGAAAATGTGTCTTCATAAATGTTTTTGGAGATTTTTTTTGGCTCACTACAAAACTCATTCATAAAATTGTTTAAGATATTAGGTCACATTGTACTTTACATTGTAATTATCATGTCTATTGTAAAACAATGCTTGTCGTCACTTGAATCTGTGACCTCTGCTTCTACGGTACATAGCAGTGGGTCAAGGTGTACCTAGTAAGTAACATTATAATATAAAATGTCAACTGAATGATTTTGGCTAGTGGGCAGTTGCGGATAAATAAAATTACCTATTATAGGTTTTTTCTTGGTGAAGCCTTTTAACGATATGTATGTGTAACGGGATTTTGTGTAAGTCAAATAGACAAATAAACGCAGGTGCTATTAAGCTAAATGCTGATAAAAAATGAAATGATAATATTTGCTTAGTTATTGATACCAACTATAAGTGAATTAAAAAATAGAAATCCAATTTTTTTATTACGACTACGAAAGAAAATGTTATGTTTGTAGTATCATACTTGGAACAATTTTCTAAATATATTTGCTTTATTCTAATAACTGGCTCATATAACATGAATAAGTGCCCTAATAACCAAAGAACAGTTAATTATCACGTCTCTCCAAAAAATAATAAAATTTTATGTTCCCCTTTTGAGAGCAATAAAAATTCTTTCTATCCGCTTTTAACCACGTTCTAATGCAACCGAGTCAACTGATGTTGAACCATCGAAAATAACACAGACTAAAATACATCCTTTATAATAATTTCATTTACACGTTCTCACAAAAGTGAGAGAGTACTACATATGTAATGAGTGCGTTGCGTAAAGTTATGTCGTAAACGCTTAATTCAGGTGACCAATATTTGTATTCTGATAAATGAAACGCTTCGTCAAATTTGATAATTATCTTCTTAAAGTAATATCTAATCTCGCTTCTTATTTCACATACTTTCACAACTACATATATTATTTTGAATCGATATTTTTGGTAACATTTTTTTTTAATAAATGGACAATGTAATGTTAGATTTTTTCAATCTATCATTTAAAGATACAACTTGACTTAAATGGCTTGATGGGCCTTCCAAGTATGTTACACAAAAAACGCTAATGGTGAAGGAATCCCAAGTTAATCAAGCTTCACGTGACATTAAATGTGACCTTTAAATTATTACTTATCACAAAATTCCTAAACAAATAAAAATAATTATTAAAAAAAACCGACTGTGAATCCTAATGACTAAAAGGGGGAAAAAAAGCTTTATATATATTTTAAATAATTGCAGGTGGGACGAATTGGTAGATGCAAAGATATCTCGTAGATTGGTTTGTCCCGCCGGTTTGTGTTATTTAAAATATATACAAAGCTTGTTTTCCCCTTTTTACCCGACTGTGGCAGAAGGAGTGTTATTTTTTTTTGAGCGTATGTATGTAGACTTCTATGTTCCCTCCTAGGGCCTAAACGGCTTGAAGAATTTAAATATATGATGTATCATTGGATTCGTCATGACAGTGCGCGGGACACTGGGTACATAAAAATAAAAAAATGCAAAATGGCGATTTTATGACGTCATACAGTGAGGATGAAATTTTTTCCCCTCTAAACCCATCGAGTGGGGTATCAAAATGACGGGTTTTCAAAAGCGAATCTAAATATCTATATTTATCTTGCTGTTTTTTATTAGACTTTTCATACTAAAAAGTCTAAAATAAAAGTAATTATTTAAAAAAACATCACAAAAACAATCGTAACTACTGTTATACCGTAAGCAAATGGACTAAACAAATAAATGATTTGGTCGTTATAGTTTAAGTTATTGTTATTACATTGCAAACTTAACAAAACTTGACAATAACAAAATTTGAGCAATTACGTTACGCCGGTCAGCGTACCTACATTATAACTAACTGTTGCTGATTCACCAGATTTTGAATCGAAACAGCCATTCAAAAGTAATTTGGCTTCCTCTCAATTAGGAAACAACAGCATTTACCAGCCTACATTCAGTTAAAAAATATATAAACGTTATATTGAACCTAAAAGTCAAAGGAGCAATTCAAATTGAGTCAATGACACGGTTGTTTTAAGACGAATTAGAGATGCAACCAACCGAAGAGTTAGTGATTATGATAAGCACAGGTGATCACACTAAATCTTCGTTTATAAGCGATTAATTTAAATTGCCTCTGTGTTAATTAGAGAAATCGCAGTAGGTCAATGACAAAATGTATACAAAAACTGATCTGAATCACCACGCTCAATGATCTGATAATTTTGTAACCAAAACACAAACCGAGAAGAAATATATTATATTGTTTTGTTGGTACTGCACAATCTATTGATAGTTATTGTATTATTTTAAGGTTTTTTTCGTTTGAGCAAAAGATTTAAGTAAAATGTTGCATTCTGGAGTATGTATATAGTATAACAGTAATCAGCTCATGGGACAATAAAATTATTCTATTAGGTTTCTTCCTTTTGGAATACGTTACCCTAAAAAGAAAGTTAAGCAATGACAGTGCAAAGTAACAAACAAAGTTACAATGTCTACGGAAGGTATAATGCAGATTATGTGACGACATTACATTTATTTGAATTTAATTGTTTTGCGAGTCTAGTTTCTTTTCTTATATAACTGTCATTTGCTTCCTCTATCGAAGGTTTAATACTAAATGTCTTCATTATCTTATTATTAAAAAGATTATTTTTCTCTTTGATTACTAAAAATTGTTTGCTTTTGCAAATATTTCCTAATATTTTCGCTACCGGTCTTGAGATTGAAACACTATGATTGTTTCTATAAAAATAATGTTACCTTTCAATTTACGCGTGAGTAGCCATGAGTGTGACGTTGAAGGTATCACAAGCATCAAGGCATCCCTACCCACACGTGCGGCCGCGAAGCCCTACATCTCTAACCCTATTTACTAAACCGATAGTACTAGACCTAGCCATAGTTAACTCTCATTCAAGCTATCAACAGATGACCTATTCAGAATCCAAGGCTTCTTTTGCACATAAGACTTGCCTACAATTTAATATATATTTTTGAATTTTAGGTATTTGTAGTATAAATGACTATCGGTGAAAGCAAAATTTAAACAATAATATGTTACTGTCTTGTATCTACGAACTATTTGTATGCCATTAAAGTTTAATGAAACAGAAAGTTACTTCATAGTAGGCAAGGTCTTGAGATGTAATGAGGTTATAATCAGATCTTCCGCACTCATATCCGTTCTATTAGTCCGGGACTAGAAAGCAAGCAAAGGCGAGCCGAAGCGAGCACTGCAAGTCGAGACGGATGTTTATGTTGGGGATAGAAATTTAATGTACCACAGCATCAGTATATTAACGCGAACAACGCCCTTTAAACATATATCTCATCTTTATTACAACTTCAGGAAAGGAAACTACATAAGTATAATAATATCAGAATTCTTGAAAATTATCACAACGATGTGGAATACAATAAAATATCATGTGGAATACAATAAAATATCGCTTTCTTCTCACTATCCACAACCCGTACGTTTTTGTGGATATTTACGTATAAATAAGTTAACCTTTAAGTTTTGGATTGAAAATACCAATTTAAATATAGGTACATCTAAATTATACATACCTAAATCTAACAAATCATACTGATAGACTTAAAGAATAATAATATTTTATCAAATCTGAAAACAATCTGTTTTAAGCTTTTAGCTAGTTACTTTTGTAACCTGAGATGAACTATTGTGAATTTATCTCGAATTTTTTTGCCTGAATGTTGAAATATTTGTATTTGCTAACTAACCTTTTACCTTAATGTCAGTACCGGTTTCATCTCGAACCTGAACTTGTAAGTTGGGATTGGATATTTCCGTTGGAAATGTTTTTTATATTTTGCTTGACTAAATAGGTACCTGTATGACTGTCGTTTTTTATAATTTCGATTTTTAATACCATTGTTGTTAAGAATTAAATATGCTTAACGCAATTGAACTTATTATGAACTTTATTAACTTTTTAAAATATACAATCTTACTTTAAGAGTTACTAAAGATGACGTATCTTTGATCGATGAGTCATCATTAAGAGTTAGACCCTTGCCGACTATCCTTGACTATCCTGTTGTCGCTAGAAAAGTTGTAAATTTTATAAACATTGACCAAACAAAGTACATCCACGAGAAGAATAAGCTTTTAGTAAGTATTTTTATTTGCATAGTAACTTTATCTCAGTATTTTGTTGCATAAAGACATAAATATAAACATTAATAAAAGGGGATAATATGGATTCAAATTATTTTAAATCATCAAATAATCGCTTTACATCAAACAAAATATACCTATTTAGCTATTTCTGGATTTAACTTTCTACGTCGCTCGCCGTGTTATGCCACCTCAGTTTATGTACCTATGCTATTTTTGATGTCTAAACGTTTTACTAAATAGTATACACGTGGTCAGCTACATTTCATTTAACCTGTGCAACTGTGATCGAATGTTGTAAATAAAAAAGTCCAGCCATTATAACATGTTTATAATTCTTGTGTAAGTTACATACTAACATCTTCGATAAATAATTAAAAAGCTCACAGAGCCACCCGAAGGGATCACACTTAATAACAAACTAATTACTCTCACAAATTCTATTTACCGTAATTCATGAAACATCACAGAAAGTAGTGATGACTGCTGTTCCAGCTTCATCTAGGCTGCTTTCCATATAGGTAGACGAAACAGTCACTCTCACACGTCCATAGCTTCAGCACAACAAGAGGCACGCACGCGATCCAAAACAAAAAATAACACGGTTCCTTCACTGAGTCAATGTCGAACTTATAATTCGAGTTCTCTGGTGAGATCTCACACAACACAATAACCAGTCAATATTGGAAAGGATCACTTGAAAGTTGAGCTGTCAGCTATTTTCGACGCGAAGAAGTTTGTTGACAGATAGCGTGTGCAGACGAGACGTTCTCGCCGCGCTCGCGCATACACCGGTGTGAAGTCGGCCGCGGGTAGCGCGCCGCTCGGCCACGTTCGGAGACGTTCGGCAACGCTCACTTGGTATGTGCGGCACGCAGCCCTAGAGGCTACGGCAACGGCTTCGGTTGCTCCGTTCTGATCAACGTAACGCCTGCTTCGCTTCGCATACACTAAGTATAATTAAATTGCAAAAGCCGATCGCCACCTCAAAGGTATAATATACACTTGCCTAAGATCAGGTTCTGTCCAAAGTCAACGGCAATGTACAGTTAGGTGCAGGCGCGGGAATGCGTGAGCGAGGTCACGGAACTAGTTGTAATGACAAGTCTTCCAATGAAGAACTTGGTTTTGCTAGAATTATACATGTAATTGGCACTAGGCTCAATAAGCTAACAAAATTCATTTATAGTATCAACTGTATCAACAAACTTGCATCGGCCGAGACAAAAACTCAATGCAAATCTTTATAAGTATTACACTTAATTCCTGATGATGACATGAGCATATTAGATGCAAATATTTTAATTTGGTGTAGACAATAGGTCGACAAAATTGCAAATCGAAGAGTTAGCAGTTATGCTACCTGCTGAATGCGGATCCGCAAGTTTTGCGGGTCATTGACGCATCAACCGCCTACGCTAAGATTGCTGTTTAAAAAATTGACTCAAACTGCCGAAGTTTCTCTCAAATATTTGTAAATTGCTTTTATTGATCAAAGGTCTTAAGAAGGGCAAGCTAGCAATAAAAAACTCCAAAGCAATGAAGAACTCTATTGGGTTGTATTTGTACAAAAGTTTGTGCAAATAGAACAAAAACTGTTTGCAGACACGTGTGCTGTCGGCCTTTATGTTTCGATATTCTTTGAAAATTCCGCTTCCAAGTTTTTTTAATTTTAAATACAACACGGCGAGTAAAATACAACAATTGTGTGAGTATATAAGTATAGATTTTTTTATTGTTTATGGTATTAAAGTAGTAATAAGTTTGTATTTTCCATATTTCTTTATTATTTACAACATATTATACACAAATATTTATCAAAGTGTTGTCAATATTCAGCGTTCTACAAACCATTCCACATACAACGCAATTTGACCACGATTCTCGTGACGTGACTCATTGGTACAACCTGTTCTGAGACCTTCAAGCTAGGTTCGCTCTTCTAGGGGAATGGGTTTTTACCTTATGGATAATTTAATGATTTAAGACTTAAGCTTTTTTGAGTCGAGTAGACAGACTTATCTATCTATACATTAACAATTTGTATAATGAAATGATTTATAAGTTATTTTCTTTGCTTAAAACTAGAATACTAACTTTAAGTTCAATTACAGGGCTGGTCATAATAATGATCTAAATTCCGAGTCAGGATATGAGTCATTTGGCGGCAAAGAACTCAACAAGAAGCTCGATCGCTGATAAAGCAAGCTTTAGCGCAACCAATACTCCAAGAATTCTATTGTACGGCGCCGCGCAATTTATAATCTTATCTAGTACGTTGGAACTACCAACTAGTGGCTATAGAACATGGCCTGTCCAGTTATCTGAATGTTTGAAAGTAAAATCATTAAAAGGAAACTATATTCCAAGCATATAAAACCAAACACTCTTTTAAATCAGAGTGGATAGGCTGATTAAGGATATTCTTGCAATATATATAGACTTCATCTGCTCTAAAGCAACATTGTTTTCAAAAGAAGAGCAATTGTAGGTATCTTAAATACAAAAAAAATATCTTATGTAATCAAACTGTAAATATTTGTTGTATTCGAATGCATTTGACACAATGATCATAACTTCATAAGATGCTAAAACAACAGGTATTTGTAAAAAATCGCGCGGTACAAAAAGCGGCTTGGGCGCCGTCAGTGAAATCGCGCGTGTAGAAAGCAGAACTGGGAGGGGCGACGTCGTCGGCCGGCGCGCACGCACAGCGGTTAATGCAGTCACAGCGTCGCAACAGCAAGTAATTGCATTCTTGATGCTGATACTACACTAAATTCATGTCATGCTATTGTATATACATGCTATTGTATGATTCCATATATAAAAATCAATAATTAGACACAAAAATAATAAATTAAAAAAAAAATAGAAGATAAATCGTTCAGGGTTCTAGTTTAGGTAACTTTTACCTAAACGTCAATAATTTTTGTTGCTTTAACACGACATTAAACCAAGAATAAAAAAGTTGTAATAATACAGATACAGTATCACGTCTTTATCCCTTATGGTGTAGACAGAGAGAAGAGTCGCGAGAAAAGTTATAACAATGTAGTTATTGTTCAATTATGTCAATGTTAAATATTATTTATCTACACATAAATCATGACATTTTACTAAAGTTAAATGATGTAAAATCAGTTTTTAAAATTAAATGTACGATTTACATCAATTTTGTTTTTATATAATCAGTAAAACTTTGATCATTACTATACTATTGATTCTAAAAGCCTTAGAATGGAATAGATCCATTAACCAATTGATCATAAGCGCAGACAACATCGTATAGTTGGACCTAATAAAATATTTCAGTAAATACTTTTAGTTAATTATCATTCCCGTTATGATTCCCATATAAGCTTTTAAGGGTCCACTTAAAATTCTCCCGTCTTGTCTTAGCTTTCGATAAAATAACTGTTTCTCCCAATCCCAAGGCTATATAAATAATGTTACTTCGAAAACAGTCAATTTTGAGGTATGTACAATCTCACATTTTATTACGTGGGAAATTTAGAAGGGTCTTTCTATAATATTTCAAAGAAAAATAATTTATTTTAATAAGATTCCTTTTTGACGACCTCCGTGGTGTGACGGATAATGTACTTGACCGATACACAGGAGATCCCGGGTTCGATCCCCGGTCAGGTCATGATGGAAAATGACCTTTTTTTGATTGGCCTGGGTCTTGGATGTTTATATATGTATTTATTATAAAATATAGTATCGTTATGTTAGTATCCCATATTACAAGTCTCGAACTTAGTTTGGCTAACTCAATTTGTGTGATTTGTTTAAAAGAAAAAGTATTATTTTTCTGTATATTGTTATGTACGAGACATTGTCTCGATTATGACTCAGTTGCATAAAGTTATAATAATTGTAATGTGATGAATATCTTAGAATAAAGTACTTGTCATTAAGTAAACGTAAATCTAATTCAATTATAAATGTCAATAAGTATAAACATGCAGGTATTGACATAATTATAATGGTATAATTACATATATGTAGATATAAGCGTCCCGACACCATCGCTAATGTTCCCATAAGAATTTTAGGGTAAAAATCTTAACCTGTGGCGTGCTACTAAATATAAAAGCTGTTTTTAGATATTGTTGATCCACAATAAATATAATTTGGTTTGATTGATTTTACAGTGAAATAATTTTTGAATTGACCTATTCGAGATAGTTTCGAAGATCTACTTCCTTCAAACATTACATCTTTTAATATTACTGTGTATATTCAGATATTTTGTAATTTATCAGAAAATATTGTTGAACATAAATATTTCTTAATAATATGGTAACCTACGCAATTCATTCATTATACTTTTGATGACATTGATTTGTTGTAAGTTTTGATAATGCTTCATTACCAAATATAAAATGGATTGATGACAGAAAGCTTATCATATCATAGAAGTGGTTGCTAACTTTGTCAAGGATACTTTATGAGCTAAAAACAAAGACTGGTCATCTGACAGGTGATTTACAGAACTAGTTAGAGGGCACTTAACATTTCAAAGCGAGATTCATTTAACGAACGGGTGTGTCCTATTACGAAAAGCTTTTGTTAAAATGAGTTGGTTTCGAAACGGCGTATCAAACTGGGGATTAGCATATTTTAAGCGTCACTTTGCAAACATGAGCGAGCCTTCTAAATGTAATAGCATTGGATTTAAACGAACATTAACAAGTCGAATTTAAAGAAACAACAACTGTACGACAAAAAATAGGGCTGAAAATAGAAAGTATTTGGTATCATTATATCGATTGGAGTTTGTATACTTTAACACTACCTCACAACCTTTTTTTGTAGCATACTTTACTAGACTAACTATATATTTGATATTTAACGCAGAAAGTAAATAAATTTCAGATCACATTAACTATTTACTAACAATGTCGTAGAAAACTGCACATTTATCTTTGTACTCACTAACATTATTGCACAAAGAAGGAAAACCAGAAGTTTTATTCGTAAGAAATTCCCTGAGGCGCGCGGCGTAATATGAGGGCCGAGGACCTGAGTCATGGTAGTTGTAACAAGTAATTATATAGAGGTATACTACAAGTGGGTGCTCCAGATGACGCCTGCTCGTCACGATTTTCGTCGACATTTGGGAACATCAAAATTGTTTTCAACAGAAAATTCTTCTCTATTATCTGCTTAGTTATGCAAAGGTAAGCGTAGATTAGAAAAATATCATTAATCGCCAATACATCAACTACAACCAGAATTTGTAATACTTAGGAAATCCACTTGTATCTTCTATTCGCTCTATTTACAGTTTATTGCAACTGCAGAAAGCATTATAAGAGCAAAATAGAGGGGCTATTTTGCTAAATTAAAAAAGAAAAACAAGTCTCCCATTGCATGACTTTGCCAAACATTGTACTTTAAATAAAATACGCATTAAGAAAATCGAAAGACGTCATTATAACTAATCGTTTTCCATCTCCACATAAATGTAGATCATTTTAAATCGAAGCATTAAATATTCAGTAAGATAATGCACGACGCAACATTGAATAGATACATCCTGGAGCGAAGCTGATATTTCAATGAGTGCAATGCTTCAGTATGCGAAGAACGTCCGTTCCGACGCAGACGCAAGCGCATCGACCAATTTAAGAGATCGTACTCGCGATGAAATTTATCTTAGTGATTCTCGCCGTGTATTAGAAGCGGATGTTTATTTTGATATAGAAATGTTTCTAAAAGGAAAATCGAAAGATATTTTGAATAGTATGCATTACTGGACTGAAATATTTTTAAACCCATCGATCCACATTCAGCTCTCAGCTTGTTATCTTTTATATATTTAGGACCAAATACAATATTGTACACAGGCAAGCTATAGCTAGGATTTATTTAACAAAATGCAAACGAATAATGCCTGCTGAGAAACGAACTTGAGACCTCCTGTCAATAGACGAACGTAGTGACCTCAATACCACGGTGGTCTTGAAATCGTAATAACATATGCCAATGATTTGGGTTAAATAAAAGGAGATAACATGTCGTCGTTTGATTCTCATGACAAGCTAAAACTAATAGCACTGGAATTATAATTCGTATGCATAAAATCATAGATACAATCTTTTGTACACCATCTTGTTGGTTAACAATCCAATTTTTCTAAGTTTCAACATTATCTTCGGATTTTTGTGTGATTTACCCAATTAGTCGTTAATCGTTCGAGAAGTTATAATTTGTCATATTTCTTTTTTAATACACAATGGTATCATGATTCTGTGGAGGCTACACAAACTACTCATTACCTTAGTATTACTATTATGACATTGGCAAGAATGGTCGTTTTAGATAACTGTGAGAAAATCCGGCGTGTTTGACGGACATCCGTCGGTTCAAGGTAGTCGATACATTCAACACTACACCGGTCAAATTTGCAAACTATGTAGTGTTGTCTTAGTGTTGCCGTTCGACAATCCAACTACTCATATCGATAGCGTTTCAGTTGATTGTCAATAATTTTGGTAAAAGCAATAGTATCGATAGCTTTTAATTGAATCGATTGTCAACTTAATAATGTAAAGCAATACTATCGATAAAATCAATGGTGAAAATGCATACACAATCTTTAGTTAGCGAAACTATCTATAGCATAGCTATTTATATCATCGACCTTCTTAGAGCATCGATATTATCATTATTAGTACTTATTATTATTCGTACTTATGGTCTTTTTGATTAAAACTTAATACAATACTACATATATGTAACAATTTAAATATTGTCTCCAAAAAGCAATGCTTGGTCTTCTTTATCACGTTCGTACGTTTCTTCCTTATTAGGAGGAAATACTAATTGGTTAATTATAAGAATTAATTAGTTGCCACGGAATCGTATAACCGGCTAAGTGCAAGACGGACTCCCGCACTAAGGATTCCTTACCAATATCATAAAACGTAAAAAAATCGCGTTTATTTATTGTGGTAAAAATTTAAAGGTTTTTTATTATTAACCTATAAATGTATACAGATACAGAATTACGTCTTTATCCCTTACGAGGTAGACAGAGCAAAGAGTCGTGAGACTTGAAGGCCACGCTTAGCGAAATGGTTATTGGTGGAATGGTGATTTAGAAATAGTGACAGGTTGCTAGCCGTTCGTCTATGATAACTCCAGTTGCAAGACCTTTCCCTTGTTTGACTTTTACAATCTGCGCGGGAAGAGTAGTAACTAACATTTTACGTTTTTTTTTCACATCCAGACCAGTATGGAAGAGCGCAATGAAGTTTATTTATGTGTATATATATATAATATAAGTTAGATGAAAGGTTGATTTGAACGAGAAAGTTTATTTATTTGTACCACTTTCTTTCCCATTCAATTGATCACCATGAAATCTGATATGGTATACGTTTGGTATGACTTTGCTGGTAAACAAATACTTATGAAAGCATTTTTCGTGATGTAATTTGCAATTACATATAGTCATTATAATAATTTGATTTTATTAATTTAACTTACGCGTCACTTTATTGGATAAAGGTACTAATTTAAATGAGCAATTTGTAAATTATATTGCATGGATGTGTTTCCTACAGGTAACTATTTTTTTTTTTTTTGAAGATATCATACTGCGTGTGAATTACGGGGCAATACTTAATCTATGTATGTTATTCTTGGATTAAAGTAGCATTGTAACGGTGTTTATTTTTTATTTTATAACTTATAAATAAATTAAATAAATAAATATTAGATGAAAATCACACAAATTGAGTTAGCTTAAGTAAGTTCAGGACTACCTCAACGATATTATATTTTATAACATATATGTATACACATAGTCGTTGAATCCAACAAAATCGGGGTCGGGGTCGGATCGAACCCGTGTCCTCCTGAGTAGCGGTCAAACACGTTATCTATTAAACCGAGGAGGTCGTATCCCCCACTAGTTTCGAATAACTTTTAAAATACAAACTTATATAAACTTACACTCCTTTATTTTAGCGTTCAACGCACAACACAGATACCTATAAGGAAAGTATATACATTTTACTCAAATAAATATCAAAATTCCTCCTAAAATAAACAAAAAAAACATTTCGTTTTCATGAACTGTTTTAGAGCCAAGACGCTACCCGGGTCTATTTATAGAGAGTAAGCCAGAGAAATAACCTTGAGTATATGAAAATCACGGACGAGATGAAAATTCTTATACATATTTAAAAACTGTAAGCGACTATGAGTTTGTATACGTTAATGATAAAATAAACTGACAAGATCAATAGAAGTCAAAACTTCTTTTCACCAAAATTTGTATGACTGTGTGTTTGTAGCGCGTCATGTCACATTTACTGGATTAAACTTGATGCTGTTTTCACAGTTGCAACGTACTTAAATTTGAAGTAAGTTTAATCTCGATCCATAGCTTAGAATCCGAGATTTTGGCTATAGTAAATTTCGAGCATACCGAAGTCAGGACCACATGCTAGTCCAGAATAAAAACGTTATGAAGCCACACCCACCCTACATTATTGTTCCTTTTAGTACTTAAAAAGTCTTGAATGTTTATTGCATTTTTATTATTATGAAAATAGTAACCAAACTGCTTGAGTTTCTTTTGTAATTTATTCTCAGCAGTGGTCGTTCCGAAATACTGGTAGACTGTAGCTCGATTAAGATTGTTTATTAAATAGTGACGTATCTTTGAAGGAATGATTTGTAAATAAAGATTTTGATTTGATTTCAATAAAGAGGTGGCATGGACTACAGCCAAATAATATCTTTTTATGCTCATTTTCTCATAATATTGATTTATCCCGGAATTTTGCTACCGTGCTAATTTTTATCAAAAAAGAAGCTTACATCTGTAGAGTAATACCATTACATGTTAATTTCACATTTCTAGTAAGATTCCCAGAGATTAGCCGCATTTTAATTCCAAAAGTAATAAGACCAATTCCTCATTGCATTTTATACTGCGTTATTTCTCCGTCGCTTAAGTCGAGTAATCAAAGCAATCTGAAAGACGTTTAAGGTTAAAGTACGAGGCGTAAGATGGCCATCCTGGAATGTGGCGGTCTCTTTGCTATCTGACACTCATTGGATCGCTTAGCATTCCCTGTGACGCGAATATCCACTAACATACACGAAACAATGGCATATCATACAATAAAATTGAAGGGACATGATCTGTTTGATAAACATTTTGTGGTATTGAAAACCACCATCACAATGCCAAAAATTAAGGATGTTTAAAGAAAAAGTAGAAACACAATAAATTTTTTATTACTCTAAATGGTCATATTGATGCTAGTACTAAATACGAAGCATTGTGCGTACATCTTATTCGTTTAATCATGTAAAATTAGGTGACCATGTATTTAAGAGATAACGCGGACAACATTTTAATTAACGGACAAATTTTAAAACAATTGAATAAATAATCATAGTTCTGAAAAGAGTTGAATCAACAATTATCTCGTTTTTTATAATGTTAATTCCCCGCTTAACATGCCTTGAGAAATTTTGAATGAAAATTCGATAAGAATTAATGTATAAGCAAAACTGGATTTTCAATTCATATTTTTATAAATTACAAAGCCATTACTTACATATGTCTTCATTTTACAATCTCATAAAAAGATCACATGCTTACAAGCATTATCATTACTAACATCTACCTTAGATCGGTTTGTAATTAGCATTAAAACGCGCCACTGTGTACTAAAACAGCAAGTCTATTGGGTAGTTTGTATGGGAAAGGCAAGCAGTAAGGTCAACCGTATGCATATCAGATCATCTGCAAATATAATTATGCACTTGCCTACTGCATGTTTATATAGTAGAATTCTCTCGCCGCATTGGGAGTAGTGTGCTTCTACATAATATTACAATTAAAATTATGCTTCGTGTAATTCTAATCGTTGCTATTTTCTCACTAACATGAATGAACGAACAACAAAAAATACTAAATATCTCCCGGGAGCGAATGAATAATTTTAAAATAATGAGCAGTGAATTTCAAATAAAAAAGTATAAAAATATATACTTAACACAAGCCCTATCCACATTCAATGATATGAAAAAATCGGTCAAGTGCGACTCGGACTCGCGTATGAAGGGTTCCGTACCATTATCTACACCAAACAGCAAATATTCTGTGAATATTTTAGGTGTCTACTTGTGTCCGTTATCAATATCGAGATAAAACGAGCAAAAAAATTAATCACGTTCATTGTATGGCAGACCTCCTTAAATATTTGTTTAATTTTAATTTAATTATTTATTATAGTTAATATTGAAATACATATTATGTAAGATATTTCAAGCATCTACCTGTTATC